>JACGCM010002554.1:1800000-2064681 GCA_014058105.1 Kingdonia uniflora | reverse complement strand
GGGGGGGGGGCATTAATACGGAAATCGAAAGATTTGATTTATTTACTGACCCAAGTGATAAATCTAAGTATTAAAAGCTTTTGGTAGCTCTACGATATATTTTGAGGCCGAAGTAGATAGTGAGTGCGGTTTAAAAGAAGCTTATGTTAAAAAACACTTAAAGGAAGGGGTGTAGTACCTGACCCAGCTTGAGTTCTGTTTCTAGCTTAAGAAGCATGTAATCGTCATAGTGTAGAGGTAAAAAAATACTCAGCTTGAGCTGGGTATCAATATATGGGGTGGTGTAGGACCTTTTCTTGATGCACTTGGCTTTATGTATGACCGAAGAACAATGAGGATTGTATTTTTTAGGATAAGGAAATAGCAAATGAGTTTAATAGAAGTTGGAGGGTAAGATAAAGGAGTTGCAAGATGTATTGACGCAATATATGGAGCAAAAAAATCTTTAGCGATGCATTGTCAAAAGAAGTAACTGTTCAAAAGAAGGGACAAGGTAATGTGAAGGCATTACGTGTGTTACAAAAGGAAACTCGCAAGCGTCTGCACAGGGCACCCAATAGTTAAAGGAGTATTGTATGCATCACGAGCAAAAGTCATTACTCGAACGGACCATAAACGTCATATAGAAAGTGCTATTGAGTTTTATGGAGGGCAGCTGGAGAGGGTCGACAACAAATTTAGGAAGTTTGTAATGGATTGTGGGAAGGATTTTGATGCGGAGAATGCAAAGGTTGAAGTATGTGTTTACAAAAGATGAGGAGGAAAAATTGTTGAAAAACCCATTCCTAAATCAAGAGAAATTTTGTCGGAAGAGAACAGGAGGAGGTTGAGAGCCTATACCTTATTCACGGTGAAAGAATGCAACAGGAGGTGGTGACCTTTATCGGTCATTTAGACGTTCAAGTAGATAAATCAAAGAGCTCGAGAGACAGGGGGCAATCCTCTCGTGGCTCGAAGATGTGAAAGTAAAGTAGCCCCGTTCATACAAACTTGTATATGCATTAGATCGGTGTACACTGTTTGATGATAAATGAAATTGTTCTCTGTGATGATCATATAGATAGAGCGATGTATCGATATTACTCAAATATTCTGTTCTTGAGGGAACTTGTTAACTGTGACTGTAATCTGTATGAATACGTAAACTGGTATGTATATGAAAATTGACTGTTGGAGCAGGTTAAACTGGCAGAAGGACAAAATTGGAGTAAAGTATTACATATTTTAAATAAAAAACTTAACACTGATCTAAATCATCAGTAGTAAGTACTGAAAAGTATTACAGATTTAAAGGTGAAAATGGAGGTGATAGTAATGAAGAACGAAGCACAGTAGCTCGTTTGACCTAACAACTGGAAGATAAGGAGGCTGAACTAGTCATTGGGCTGAGAAAAATAGAAGGGATAAAAGAAATTACAAGAAAAATGGATGGACATTTTGGAATGAAGAATCCAACAGGAGGTGGAGCTAACATCGGTACAACTTAAAATGACAGAGTTGTTGGCGGTGTTAAAGAAAGAAGAAGAAATGTTAAAGATTGCATTTTAAATAAATATGCTTAAGGCGGAAATAGTAGATGCAACGAGCTACGGTGAGAAAGGCAGATGAGCGTGCTCGTATATATGCAGGATTATGGTACACATTAGTATGAGAGTGAAAGAGTTAGAAGAGTTGCATAGTTAATAAAATGAATTAAATAAAAGGCAGTGACGCAAATAGGGACTCTAAAGGATTGAGTTCAAACTTTTGAGTTAAATACTTCAGAGTTCCAAAAGGAAATAAGGAACTTCTTAGCACCAAGTTGGAGGCTGATCTCTTAAGCAGAATAAATCTTGATGAAAGTATTGCAGAGATAAGTCAAAATGAGTCTGAAATGGAGGGATCGATGGCACTGATTGTCAAATGGGCGAATTGATGACAGTGATGAAAACTCGTAATAATGTGACGTTGGATGAAAAACGAGTGAGGGAAGAACGCTACAAAAATTTGGAAGCTATGTTGAAGGGGGCTAAAGGAAAAATGCAGAGCTCGTTGTGCCTGATAAGGTAAAATGTGAGGTAGGTGATGTGAATGAAGAGAAAGATGACGGGAGTGCTCTCCTCCTTGTTTGTGAGTTCAAGAGACTAGAGCATAAGGCAATGTTGTATATGAAACCTAGTTACCAATGGTGTGCAGTATGACATGCGGTTAGTGCGAGCTGAGTATCTGGATCGCATGATTCAAGATTGGAGCTCTACGAAGAGCAAGGTAAAGAAGGAAAAAAAATTGTTACCGGGAGGATGCCAGATGAGGCCAGAGTCACAACGACTTTATGGGGAAAGTTCGTGTGGCGATGTATTACCTGATATCTCTAGTGGCAGCTCGAGTGATTGAGGAGGCGTTATGACTGTAAGAAGGAATTAGGCATACAATATTAATGAAAGTATAGTAGATAGAATTTAGAAAAGTTGGACTGATAATAAAATTAGTGATCTGTATATAGTTATAGTGACCTTTTGATGAATTAATTGTGATGCAGAAGTCTGGTAGTCGTTTTGTAGAACTACTAGTTGTCCTGTCGTATAATAGAGGATTGGTTTGGCAGAACTAACAAACGAACTGATTGTGCAATAGAAAATCAGATTGGTGTAGCACCAATCGATCTGTGATGTAAGAAGAGATCAGTTCAGCTGAAGCAACAAATGATTTGTAATGTAACAGAATATCAGATTGGCTGTAGCAATAAGCAATTTGTAATGTAATAGAAGATCAGATTGGATGAAGTAACAAACGATCTATAATGTAATTGAAGATCAGATTGGCTAAAGCAACAAATGAATTGTAATGTAATAGAATGGGGTAAAACCACTGGTAATCTGTAACTTTTAGAAATATAATCTGTATATAGAAGTACTTGTATGATATATTATAAAAGTATTATAATTTAGGGCAACCAAATACAAATATTTCATTATTATAAGATTGACGTAGAGAGAATGTTAGATAGGGTACTGTATGAAATAGTAGAAAGTACTCTGATGTAAGGCGATCAAACATAAAATTTTTATTGATGTAAGACCAACGTACAAGATGATAGATTTATTAGAAAAATATACTGTGATAGATTATCTTTGATAAAACTTTAATCTCCTTGTATTGCAAGGGTTAAGTACTCGATCCCCATGTTCTGCAGCGAGGTCATAAGAGCCAAGTCGATTTTTTCCAACAATGATAAAAGGACCTTCCCAATTTTCTACAAGTTTTCCAGTATTGACTTCCTTTCTGTGCTTTGGTACCACTCGGAGGATAAGATCTTTGATTTTGAACTCTCTATGATGAACTTGTTATTTATATGATCTGACTAAAGCTTGATGGTATCTTCCCAAGTTCATGATGGCTTTGCCTCTTGTTTCTTCGATCCAATTCATGTTACATGCCAACTGGAACTCATTTTCTTCATCTGTCATGGTATAGTCGCGTAACGGGTGATGAAATTGAGTGGGGAAGATTGCTTCGGTATCGTATGCCAACAAGAATGGTGTACATTCAGTTGATACTCGAGGTGTTGTTCGATACGCCCATAATACATGTGGTAACTCTTGCACCCAATTAACCTTCTTCTTGTTAAGTGCTTCTTGATTCCGTTAACGATAGATCGATTGGTGATTTAGGCCTATCCATTTCCTTGAGGGTAATATGGATTGGATTGAGAGTGGATGATGTTGTGCTGGCTGAGGAAACCCATAACCTTGGAGCCAGCGAACTGTTGTCCATTATCGATTCTGATGAGGTGAGGGTAGCCAAACTGTATTATAATGGTTTCCTATATAAACTTGCTGACTTCTGCAGTAGCCTACTCGCAGCCTTCAAATACCAATTGAATATTTGAAGGCTAGATCGAAGACTACCCAGAGACTCGATGCCCAACAAGACAGTAACTAAGTCCATGAAGCCTTCCAAGATTAATTGAACATGCGACCATGTTAATTCATTGTCAAAGGCAGACACATCTGTCAACCAGCTCACCAAAACTCAACATCAGTACTAGAGAGACTTTGACCATGGTAATTCATGGTCGAAGGCAGACACATCTGACAGCCAACTCACTAGACAAAATAGCAAAATGAGCCGCTAGACAACTACAACGTCTGAACTGACTCCGAATTCAAAATAGTTATCCCCAAAGGATATACATGTGATCTGATCTCCCATGGTAACTCACCCCTTTTCTATCTCTTATAAATAGGAGGGAGGAGGCACTATGACGAGGTTAGAAAATATCTCCCAAGAAACCTTCAAGATCACCTTCGAATCCCCTGTAACTTAATGCTTACTCGAACTATCACCTAACTCGATATATAACATCAGTCATTCAAATCCTCGCTAGAGGTCATGGAGTAACCCATTCTAGGACTTTATGCAAGTGTATTAGTTCAGTGATACAGTTTGTTATTGCCTTATATACTTGCTTAAGACCCTAGTCTAAGATAAACCTTACGGTGTAAGAGCTAGTTTACCCTCTCACTAAACTTGACCCCTACATTTGGCACCGTCTGTGCTAAACCCACCCTGCCCATTATCTCTTTTTTATTTCAACCCCCTTATAGCCTTACTCAATGGCCCCCACCCTTCGCTCCACCTCTGCTATCGCCGGCAGAGGCCGACGGAGTAGCCGCTCAACTTGCCCTCATTAGCCAATAATTTTCTCAGGCCGAGGAGCGCCATAACAATCAGTTACGCTTTGAGCGTGAAGAACGCCACCAAGAACTCAAGGTTGAATGGCAGCGGCAGTACCATTTAGACGACTATGACCGGCAATACCATGTTCTGGACGAACTGCGCCATACAGTTTGCGAGCTTCAACAAAGTCACATCCAAGTTGCTCCTCAGCGATCTCGATTACCCGCCCCCTCATGCATTTCAGCCCGCGCTCAGCTTGGGCCCTACCCCCAAATCAAAGTTCTCCTGGTCCATCTTGGCGTCGAGGGTGATCCCACCGCCATACCTACCGGCTCGATCCATCTTGGTGTCCCCATTACAGAGGACTCCTCTGATTCTACACTTTGCACTTCCCGCCACCCCACACGGTGTCCTGCTCGGGAACGCCTTGGCGAGCGAAGTACAAAATATGCCCCATACTCGAGGGCTCACCACCCTTAACCCTAGGGATTTTCCCTTCGTCCTGTCTACCTCACAAAGAAGGAACTTGATCAAAAAATCTATACTACTATTCGCGTCAGCGCGAGCCCCACACCAAACTCCTGGAGTCCGTTAAACAACCCCATCTATCCCAAACTCTTCGCAACCGAAGTACCTCAAAATTTCCATACCCCTAAAATCAACAAATGCCGCAATACTGACCCTTAATCTCATGTCCTCGAATTCCAAAATGCTTTAAGTTTGTATTCCACAGCTGACCACATCTTGTGTCCCATGTTTCCTACCAGTCTCACAGATAGCCCTCTCAAATGGTACCACGGCTTCCCTAATGGCTCTATCCGAAGTTTCGAATAGTTTTTGAACCTTTTTATCTCTCAGTTTTCCTTTAATAAAGACCGTAAAGTCCGAGTCGATGATCTCTTAAACTTCCGTAAATCCCCCAATGAAATTCTCGAAGCTTTTACCAAGCGTTTTCTCGATGAGTCACACATAGTCGAACACCTCGACTGTACGAATGCCATTCTTGCATAATCCAACGCTCTGCCAGGCCACAATCATGTTAAGGAGTATACCGTGCTTCATAAGCCATGAACTCTCGAGGAGATGTTATCCAAGGTTAACAGATACATCGACTTCGAACGTCTACGCGAATCCAATCTCTAGGGGAAAGCCTCGACAACCCACCACAACAAACCTCAACCATCGCCTACACCCATGGTCGCTCCTATCTCGCAGGAGATTGAGAGCTGCAAACGCTCTCCTTTTGATGCAACCTCTTCTGAAATTTGCAAAAAACGACCAATGCCTGTCTTTCCAAAACTTACTGCCCTCATCAACACCCTTCTCACACACATCCAGGCCGATCCTATCTGGCGTACTTTATTCCCCATTAAGGTCCGTAAGGACAATCCCTACTGCCATAATCATAAATGCAATTGTCACCCCTGAAAAAAAAATTATGCTCTGCAACGATTATTGGAAATGATTTTTAAAGCAGGTCGTCAACATCGACATGTCACCGACCTCCCCAGCTATCTCGATGGGTCATATCTCAAGCCCCAAACCACTCCAACTACTGACCCAACTGAGGTACATATTTTCCAACTCCACCTCATCGAAGTTAAAAGCATCGACAACGGTCATACTCGAAGCAAACGCAAATAAGTCGAAGAATGGTATAAACTCACTTATGAGGAAAAATTACTCATCCTTCTACCCGAATCTAGTCAACGCCCTCGACTCAAAGGTATCTCCTTCATAGATTGTGATACATCTCATGTTCACTTCCCCCACTCTGATCCTTTGGTCATCATGATCAAGGTCGAACATCTCATCTTACACACTATGCTCATTGATATGGGCTGTGCAGCAGACGTCCTCTTCCTTCAGACCGTCTGTACCATGCAAAAAATAGACCTTATAACACCAGCCAACATTGAACTCAAGGGCTATAATGGCGTTACTGAGGTTACCGTCGGTCGCCTTAGCCTCTCTATCACCACCGGTTCAGTTACCCTCCAAACTAGTTTTCTCATCATCGATAAAAAATCTGAATATCTGGGCATTCTAGGGTGTGATTGGCTTCATGCCATGAAGGCCATACCTTCTACCTATCGCAAGATATTGCATTTCACTTCCCCATGTGAAGCGTGGAACATGAAAGGCTCCAAATGCCTCGCCCACTTCTGCGAGCACCCCGAGATCGATCTTACCCGAAAACTTCTTAAACCAAATCAATTAATGATTATTTCTCTCCCTACACCCTCAAACCCTTCTACCACATCTGTTGAGCCTACTATTTACATCGAACTCGATGGCCCTGGTCGAGGCACATCCATTGGTAGTTTCTTGGATACTCACAATATTTCTTCAAGCTAATAAGGACATCTTTGCCTGGACCTTCCATGAGATGTCTGGCATCGACCCTACCCTGGCATGCCATCGACTTGACCTCATCCCTAAATACAGAGTTGTAAAGCAAAATAAACTTACTTTGGCCCTGAGGATTCAGGCAGCAGTGAACCTCGAGGTCAAAAAACTCTTGGCTGCTAGTTTTATCAAAGAAGTCAAGTACGCCGATTGGATCTCAAATATTGTAGTTGTCCCCAAGATGGATAGCAAGATCCGCATCTCCATCGACTTCACAGATCTCAATAAATACATATTGAAGGGCAGTTTCCCTCTCCTGATCATTTACGTACTTCTGGATACTACAGATGGCCATGAGCGCTTATCCATGATGGATACAGCTTCGAGATACAACCAAGTACCCCTCCTCCCGGAGGACCAACTTAAAACTTCATTTATTACTGAACAAGGACTTTACTGTCTTAACGTGATGCCCTTCAGCCTAAAAAATGTGGGTACCACTTACCAACGCCTTGTTACCACCATGTTCTAACCCCTGCTTGGCAAGTTGGTCGAAGTCTACATCGATGACATACAATGTAAAAGCCTCCAAAAACATGCCCATATACAGGACCTAACTGACATATTCTTGATACTTTGTTCTTATAACATGAAATTTAACCCAGACAAATGCCAATTTGGCATTTACTCCGGCAAATTCTTGGGCCACCACATCAGGAAATGAGGTATCGAGATCGACCCCACTCATATTCGCGCCCTCATTGATATGCCTTCCCCTCAAACTAAGAGGACATCCAAAAGGCTACTTGCAAAATAGCTACCCTGAACCACTTTATCTCAAAATCCTCTGACCGTTGTGCTTGGCTTTTCTCCCTCTTACCTGACCAAGGCATCCATAAGGCAAAAAAGAACAACCCAAAAGTTAATTATACACCCGAATGCGCAGTGGCCTTCCTCAAACTCAAAACCTACCTTGGTCGACCACCTATCATCAGTACCCCATCGAAGGCATAATATTTTTCTTATATCTTACAGTCACCGATACCTCTATTAGCTTAGTTCTTATTCGACTCGAAACCAGTATTGAGAAACCCATATACTTTATCAGCAAAACTCTGACTCCTGCCAAAACCCGATATACCAAACTCGAGCGATTGTTTCTTACACTTGTCTACACTGTTCGAAAGCTCAAACCATACTTCCAAGCTCACCCTATACGTGTTATCACTAGCTACCCCCTTCGAGAAATCCTCAACAAGAAAGATAAATCCAGACGGGTACAACAATGGTTCGTCTATCTCGGTGAACACGACATCACTTTTGAAAAATAGATATCTCAAAAGGTCCAGGCATTCGCTGATTTTCTTGCTGACTTCCTTGTTGAAGACATCGACTGGGAGGAACACGAAGATGATCTACTTGAAGATTAGCCCGAACAGAGTAACCCTTGGAACCCTAATACGGGTTGGCGCCTCTTTACAAATGGATCTGCCAAACCGAACGGTTAGGGGATTGGTATTTTATTGGTTACTCCTTCCAATGACCAAATATAAAAGGCTGTCAAGTTAAATTTTGAATGCTCCAACAATGAGGCTGAATACGAAGCTTTGATACATGGTCTCGATCTATCTCTCGAACTTGGTATTCCTAAACTCATAGTGTTTACCGATTCCCTGCTTGTTCAGAGATAATACATCGGTGAAAATCAGGTAAATGGTTGTATGGCTGAGTATGCCACACTTGTCCGCCTGTACATGGATAATTTCCCTAAAAAATCTTCTATTAAACATTACCCTCGAGGCGAAAATAGACATGCCAATGCCCTCGCCTACATAGAAACCATGTTAGGCCAGTCCAAATCTCGAACACTCCATATCAAAGTACTCGAACGCCCAAGTATCGACCAGATGGAAGTCAATGTCATCAATACTGGGGGTGAGAGTCTTGATCCTGATGACTGCGCATACCTTTCTTTTCATGTTTCAATAGTCCTGCCCACCCGGAGAATCCTAAAGCCAAACGTTCATTATTGGGGAACTGCCGACGATACACCATTCCCAAAGGTGGTCTACACCGTAAATCCACAAATGGCATACACCTCTATTGTATCTCCTAAAACAAAGCCACTACCATACTTAATGAACTCCATAAAGGTAATTGCAGTACTCACACTGCTGGTCGATCTATGGCTCTTCGATCCATAACCCAAGGTTTATTCTGGCTCAATATGAAGAAACAAGCCGAAGAGTATACGAAACACTGTGACAAATGATAATGTCATGCCCACGACATCAGAAGCCCTTCCCAAGACCTCTATTAAAGCCAAGTTGCTTGGCTATTCAAGCGGTGGGCCATTGATCTAGTGGGACCTTTCCCTAAAGTTTTGGGTAGCAGAGAACACATTCTAGTGGACACAAATTACTTTACTAAATGGGTCGAAGCCATGCCTCTATGTTGAACCTGGGAAGTGGAAGTCATCAAGTTCTTATGGGAAAATATAATCACACTTTTTGGTTGCCCTCATAAGATTTGATGCGACAACGGTTCACAGTTTGTTAAGAACAAAGTCTGTAATTTCCTCAAAAAGAATAACATTATCCTTTCCCTCTCTACCTCTTATTACCCACAGGGAAATGGTCAGGTCAAAGCAATCAATAGAACTATAGTTGACGGTCTTAAGAAACGCGTCGATCAGAAAAAAGGCCGATGGGTTCAAGAACTACAACATGTACTCTTGGCCTATCGCACCACACCAAGAATGGTGACGGGCTACACTCCTTTCCCCCTAACTTATGGTACCGAAGCTGTATTGCCCACTCAGTTCAAAGTGCCAACGCGCAACTCTGACCTCCCAGATGAAGATAACGAGTTTGAACTCTAATATAATATATTATGGATCGATAAAACCAGAGACCGAGCCATCGCTAACCTCGACCGTTATCACCTCTCTTTCCAAAAATCATATAACAAATGGGTTCGACCTCGGAGCTTCGATATTGGAGATTTGGTACTTCGACGAGTGACACCCTCTTCAAAGCCTCGCAATGTCGACTAGTTTGCCGAATCATGGGAAGGACCTTATGTCGTGTGCGGCAAAACCAACAAAGGATCCTATTATTTGATAACGAAAGCTGAGGAGCCTCTACCTAACCATTAGAACACGATACAGTTAGTCTCATACAACAAGCCGTGGCCACCACCTTGTTCAACTGATATAAATATAACATAATCAATGGACATCTTTTTTTCCTCTGAGCTTTTGTTCTGTATCCAATGAATTTCTTGACTTGATCAAACCTAAGTATCATGTCAACCCTTCGACCCGACTAATACTTGGGGGTGACCTCAAAGTTTTTCAAGGTTCCAATTCGAACAAACCCGAGTGGCATGAATGGTCGACAGACCAGATACTTGGGGATGCATTGGGGCCAACCACATAATGCCTCATTTAGGCTCAAACACGCGGATAGACCCGGGAGCGACCTTCAAAGTCCAATGAACTGAGTTGGTCAAACCTAAGTATCATGTCAACCCTTCAACCCGACTGATACTTGGAGGTGACCTCGACATTTTTCAAGGTTCCAATTTGAGCATACCCGAGTGGCATGAATGGTCGACAGACCAGACACTCGGGGATGCATTGGGGTTGACCACATAATGCTTCATTTAGGCTCAAACCCACGGATACACCCGGGGGTGCATTCAAAGTCCAATGAACTGAGTTGATCAAACCTAAGTATCATGTCAACCCTTTAACTTGACTGATACTCGGGGGCGACCTCGAGTGGCATGAATGGCCGGCAGACCGGTCACTCAGGGATGTATTGCAACCGACCTTCAACATCTGGAGCATTCTATAATTCAATTTTCTCACAAAGATACAAGCATACAGACATACCAGCAATTCAAGTCAAATACATACAAGCAATTCAAGTCAAATACATACCAGCAGGTCAAGTTCAACTACATAACTCATGGTTCAAATGCTACATATCCAATACACATTGTTTGAATTCAACATACCAACAATTCAAGGAAAGAGAATTTATTATAGGTAATAGACGCCAAATGCATACCTTCTACAAATATACCACTCACACAGGAGTGGCCGCACTTACTTCTTATCCATGACCTTCTATAGTAACACCTTCATTGTCTTTGACAGCGGGATGCATTCCCAAAGCATTAGCAACACCTTTGATTACAGAGCCCCCTGTAACATTTCCAGTACCAACACCCTCCCCTTCAATCGTGGGATCAGCTACCAGATCTCCAGCACCTCCCTCTACAGGGTCTACCTTCATACTTTCTATTTATGTAACATCTTCAATAACAGGCTCTTCTGTTGGAGGATAGGGCACGAATATCTCTTGATCGTACCCCAACCCATCTATAAACTTCTTCAGGGCTGTGGCCACGTTACACTCCTCATCATACTGTGCCTGGAAATGAGCTTTGTTGTTCTTCAACTGCTCATCTTAACTAACCAGCTTCTCCTACAATACTGCTACCGTCTGATTATAGTTGGCGATCGCAGCTTCAACTTCCCTTGCAACATCGGCTCGAATCTGTAACTTATTACATTATAGTACATTGACCTGGGTCTCCAGTAATAGTATGGTCCCTTGCGAGATCTCATGCCTATTCCTCGCCTTCCTCAACTACTCACTCAATACCTTCTGGGTTTTGTTATACACTAGCACCCAAGTATTCACCTGCACGAATACTCGACTAATTTGCAGTTCTTGAAACATAATTTCCACTTTAAAATGCCATAAACACTTACCTGGTGCAAAGCTTTGTTAACTTGCTTCCCCACTTTATCTGGGTTTGTGCCGCAGAGAGTAGCCATAGACTCGGCCGTTACTCGAGCACTCTTTTCTAGCTCGACCTCGCGTCGCCTCACTTCGGATAGTTCATCTTCATCTTCAACCATCTGTTCACGAGCCCTCTTCAGCAAAGTAGTCTTCATTTGCTATACTATCGAAGCTTCGTCAGTAACCTTGCCTTTAACTTTACTAGTCTACCGCGGTACCTCAGGAACAGTCTCGGAAACATTCGACCGTATCATCCCAGGCCTCCCTCGTCGAGACCTCGGTACAAAGCTCAACTTTCGACTCAAAGTATCATAATCCATATTACCTTCCCTTACCGAAGAACTTCCTTCCTTTCTCTTCCTTGAATGCCCAACAACGGCTGGAACGTGCCTCAGCAAAGTGTTCGTCTTCTTCCATCTTTTTCTGACAATACCCAACTTACGAAATACTTGATTTACCTACTCTTTGTCCTGGCTGATCAGTTCATCAATATAACTCCTCAGGATCTTCAAAGCATTATTTGTGGGATCTGCAAAATATGAAAGACAAGATCAATAGTTTATTCAAGCCATAAAATCAATATACTTTGAGTCTTCACTTACTTGCATTGTACAGCCTATACTTTAGCCTCTGTTCTTCCTCCCCCTCTACATGTTCATAATTCCCCTTCACTACCACTAAATCCTTATCCCTCCTACGTTCAGTCAAACACAGGTCAAATAACTATGGTTTGTCCATATGACACTGAATGCGATATGTATCTGCCTTCTTATTCACTTTCCTCGTATAGAACGATACAATGTCGAACCACTGGATCAAAAAATTCTTTTCGCATCGTAATTCCACATTCATCCCTTCGACAACTCTCATTATCTCATAAAAATTACCATTCATCTAGCTTAGGGCAACATCCCAAAAATTTAATACTTTCTTCAAAAGCCTTCGAAAAGGTAGTTACATCCCTAAATGAATTTGGCCTCTGAATGCCATTATCCCCACTTGAGAAGAATCCTTAAATGTGTATTCGGCCTTTAATGGTACCAAAATAACGCCCACCTTCGAATACTCATGTTTTACCATGAATCGATTCAGCTTCGCCTTTTCCTGCGCAGAGACTGGCCCTACAGTTGCCCCCGAATTATCCGTATCCTCCCTATTATCACTCTCCTCCTCCTCTCCTTCCTCCCTCTCATCACCCGAAGGTTTGACGGTACCTTTATTTCCCTTCCCTCTCCCTCCCCATTTTCATCTTTTCCACTCTCTCTGACTATTCAACCCCTACGACAGCTCCTAGTCGATGCTCTAACTTCAGGCACTACCATAGCCAATGGGGCATCCGTGGCTATCTCTAATACTTCCACATCACTGCTCTCATCTCATCGACCACGACCAGATATACTCGGTTGATTTGCTTTGGCCTCCTTCTCATCAACCAACCTCATTCACAAAGCATGACGGCTGCGCATTATACCCTGCAGAAGAAGAAGATCGACGTTAGCTCGACATATTCGAATATCAAGGTTCGGTTCCATAATATTATCTACCCTCATTAATCGGCCGATCTATGACCGAATATTTGATTACTACCTCGCTCCCCCCAATTTATCCCTTGGCTAGAATTCCAGCCATATGTGTTACCCCCTTCCTCAGTTAAACCGTTATAGACAAAAAGCCCCACCGTACAGACAAAGAGCTAAAGGAGAAGCAACAGAAAAAATAAATGTTTTATCTTTACCAAGAAGTCAGAAGCATACCTGTTTAAGTAGATCAGATTCGTTAGCGACAATGGCATTTTCTTTCCTCCTCTCTAGCAACTTCAACCATAAACAATGGTGTATGTCTTCTTGTCTTCCTCATCTCTCTCTCTCTCTTTAAGTATTTCGGAACATTAACTTTTTCTTTCTCACCTCTTTAAATACCTTCAAGAAAAATAAAACCACCTCGATTTCCCCCACTCACCATCATTACCACTCCTACACTCCCCCCTCATTTTTAGCCATAATGTATTTTACCAATTTTTCCCTTGCTAGCACCCACGTATGTGTCATGCACTTACACTAGTTAATACTTTGGTAGCCCTCTTGAACCTTCTGACACACTACCCGAAGTTGTCAACTTAAGTTCACGTGTCACATCCATCCTATACCTGAGGAAACATCATGATGGCCTGTAGTGGCACACTGCCCCATGAATAGTATGACCTCTGACATTTTTGCCATTTTGGCTATCTGATTTTGTAGTCTAAGCATCCCATGCCTTCATTTTCGAGCCCTCTTATCCATTCCACTATAGTAGTACCCTTCGACCACGTACATTTTTAAGCCATCTCATACGTTCGTTTTTGAACCATCGTCAACCTCCTACCGCAATCCTTCACACATATACATAAGTTCTCGAAGCTTTGGTCAACACCTTTCATTTTATAAAAGAATCAGGTTTTCTTACCATTTTTGTTCGTTTTCAATACTCAAGTTCGAAGTTTGAGAGTTCAAACCCTGCCTACATTATCTTCGTCTACAGACCCTATCATAGTTATACTATTATACATCGGTACAACATTGTTTCATTCAAAAGTTGTCGGGCATACATCACCAACATCAAAAAGAAAAGAAAAGGGAGAAACAACATAACACTAGCAACAACAAAAAACAATAACCACTCAACAACTTTACCACCTTATTGAAGACCCCCTATTTATATTCGAGGTAGTTCTTGCAGAACCCCGCCTCAGTCTCGACTGCGTCTTCAGCCTCCACCTGGTCTTCTACTCGAATTTTTAGCAATAAGTACCGATTACTGGCGTTTGGACCCAGCCATTGCATTACCCTTCACCAGTGCTCATTGGGGTTCCCACAGATAGCTATCCCCGACTCCAACTCTACCAAGTCAGGCAATACCATGCCCAAACCCTGATCTCTACAGAATTTCTCCTTCAGGGCCCTCATCTTCTCTTTAATACGACGTTCCCTGGCCTCCATTCTCTTCTGGTACCCAGTGTTTGGGGTAGTTTCCATTTATTGCTTAATCCAGAAAGAAGATGAAGAATGTTTAAAATCCCCCCCTCACAACCCTTATTTATACCGTGATTAAGGGCATGTATTACCCCCTTAATCAACACTTACCTTAATTACTCTCCTCGGAACAGCCCATATTCAACCAGTCAACTCTTCAACTTCCCATGCCTAACTGTTTTTCTCACCACGCGCCATCTACACCAATTTTCAAGGCCCCTACAGAGAAGGGACGAATGTAGTAGCCTACTCGCAGCCTATAAGCACCAATCGAATACTCAAACCCTACATCGAAGCCTACCTAGAGACTCGAAACCCAATAAGACAGTAACTAAATCTACGAAGCCTTCCAAGATTAATCGAATACACGACCATATTAATACATGGTCGAAGGCAGACACATCTGACAGCCAGCTCACCAGAACACAGCATCGATACCAGAGAGACTTCAACCATGGTAATACATGGTCAAAGGCAGACACATCTGACAGCTATCTCGCTAGACAGAATATTGAAAAGAGTTACCTCACAGCTACAGTGCCATAACCGACTTTAAGTACAGAATAGCCGTCCCCAAAGGATATACATGTAATCTGACCTCCTATGGTGACTCACCCCTTTTCTTTCTCTTATAAATAGGAGGGAGGAGGCACTATGAAGGGGATAGAAAATATCTCCCAAAATACCTTCAATATCACCTTCGAATACCCTGTAACTTACTGCTTACTCAAACTATCACCTAACTCGATATATATCATCAGCCATTCAAATCCTCGCTAAAGGTCGTGGAGTAACCCATTATAGGACTCCATGCAAGTGTGTTAGTTAAGTGATACAGTCTATTATTATCTAATATACTTGCTTAAGACCCTAGTCAAAGATAAACCCCACAGTGTAAGAGCTAGTTTCCCCTCTCACAAAACTTGGCCCCTACAACTTCGTCTTCCCATGTTCGACACAAAGGAATTGCTTCTACCTATTTGGTGAAGTACACTCTTACTACAAGCAGGTGCTTCTTTTTCCTGGCGCAGTTGGGAACTCTCCTACGCGGTCGAGGGCCCATCTAGTGAATGGCCAGACAACTTTGCTTGAATGGAGTTCCAAGGTTGGAGCTCGAATTTATGGTCCATGTTGTTGGCAGGCATCAAACTTGATCACATATTCGATGGCTTAAGCTTTCATTTTAGGCCAAAAGACTCTTAAGTAAGAGCTCGGTTTTCTAAATATTGTCCTGCTGTATGGGATCCACAAGTGCTTTCGTATAATTCGTGCCGGAAGTCTGGAGCCTCTTTATCAAGGGATGGCAATGGGGAGGATTTAGGGCGGGGGAGCTAATACCATCCCCATCCCCACTTAGATTTCAAACCCCCATCCCCGCCCCGATACCCATTTAAGCTAAACGGGGATCCCCAAATCCGCCCCACGTTACAAAGCCTAATCCCAAACACACCCCATTTAACTTTTTTTTAAAAATGGCTCCATCTATATTTTTTCTACCAATACCAATAGAGACATGTTTGAACCAATCTCCCTAGAAATCTCACTCCCAGATTCAAGAACAAGAACAATAGGTGAACAACTATTGCTATAAGGGAACTCAGGAATTAAGCTTCCCCTACAAAGAAGGCAAGTTGAGTGAGACAAGAGCCATGTATCTATGCAAGCAATATGAAAGGCATGACTGCATTTAGGGAATAATCTAAGCTTATCATCAGTTTTAAACTCACTCAAACACATAGTACAATCAAAGGGGTTCTCCAATCCTATAATAGCTTTATAAACAAACATAGGAAGAATGCCCATGTAAGACTGATCCACCTCAGGGTCATAAAGGTAAAATAGTTGTTGTAACTAACCTTGTAAAGCAGTCCCATTTTTAGAATCATCTGGGAAACTATTGTTGGGTCTAAATAAGAATCTTATAAGGAGATGAAGCAAACCAGAAATAAATAAGATGATTGCAAGGATAATCTTGTTCTCCACACCAAAGTTACCACTACTACTACTACCATTACTATCACTAGAAGAGGGAGGAGAGAGAAACAATGGTTGATGAGAAGAATTGCATCTGATCTGGAACTGAGCTATCCTTGATTTGGATCAAACCCAAATTGTATCTGATATGGAGAAGAATTGAATTGCATCTAAAGTCTAAAGAATTGGTGAGAGGAATTGAGTTTGGGTTAGGGAGAGATAGATTGAGGGCTAAGAGTTGAGACTTGAGTTATTAGGGTTGCATATTTCTTAATTCTAATATATATAGCAAGGGTATAATTGTAAATGTATTATATGGGGAGGGGCGGATAATGGATTTAACCAAGCTCAGCCCAGACTCGCCTCCGTACCCAAAATAGTCATCCCAAATCCTCCCCAAATGAGGCAGAGCGGGGCGGATCCCCGGTGGGGCAGGGCAAATTGTTATCCCTATTTTTATCAAATAAATATTGGAGATAGGGTTCTGCCACCGACTTTTTATAAAGGAAGTTATCCAAAATGACGCAGCGCTTAACATTGTCAATCACACGCCTCATTTCAATAGGATCTTTTGGGAGTTTGCCATTGAACTTATTTTTGGACCCGATATATGTGAGGAAAGGTCATCTCTAATCGTCCTCATCCTCTTTACCGCCCTGAGTATTAACAAAATTTAAGTTGATAATGTTAATGCTGGGGGTGGATATTACTTTGATCTTGAGATATCGAGCTTCTGTTTCGAGGACTCCTACAAGATAGGCAGGGGAATCAGAATGTTTATTTTCTCCGTGAGGCAAATGTTTGATAGTAGCCCTTTTGAATCTACTCATTCTGTCGGCAACTGCTGCAGCGTAATAAATCATTTTTCCATTTTTCAAAAACTTGTCTATATAATGATTCACTATGAGTAAAGAATTTGTGTACACATATAATTCGGGAACCTCAATCGCCAGAGCCATTGGAAGGCGTAATAAGGATGATGTCGATGCTAGACCCAGTAGGTTCGACAGAACCGTCAGTTAGAAGGCGCCAACTTTTCTTGGATATCCAATCGGACTTTTCCTTAAACTTTCCCTCATTGATGTCGATACAATCTTCTTCCCAGTCAGGATCATCTACTAGAAAATCTGCGTGGAAATTTGCTACTGCTTGCCCATTTTTAGAATGTCGTATGTAGTGGCGTGTTTTCCAGAAGGAGAATCTTGCCAATACTTATTCGTAAAGAAAATGCAATAAGACTAGATAAACAAGATTTTACGTGGAAAACTCAGTAAAAGCTGAAAAAAAACTACGACCTCGAAGAGGATTTTGATATAAAATCTAGTATATTGCTAGTTATTATAGAATTTGGGATGATAGTAGGGTTAAAGTAACGAAATGGTAAGGTTTTTAGATTTTTGGTCCATTTTTCATCTATTCTCTACCTGTATTTATAGTAGACACATGCAACTTACAAAAAGAAAAAAATAGCCTCCTATTCCGGGGGAGTAAGCAAACTTCATAGATCTCTAACAACTCTTTTCTTGACCAGGCATAACGGCTACTTTTGACAAGTCGGGGACTTGAGGTTCTCGAGTGTTGGCATTCGATCATGTATGGCAGTCTTTGACTACGCTTTGCTGACTTACTCTTGTTGAATCCGGGGAATATGCTACTACAATCTCCCCATTCTCAACATAAGTATTTGTAGTTGTGTCGAGAAGAAATTGGAAGCTGAAGAGGTTGACAAATGTTTTTAAGATGAGTCGTCATTGTTATTTCCGAGGTCAAAGTGAACTGTATCTGGTCAAATCATTCCTGATGTGCAATTAATGCGGTACAATGGACCTAGAAGAGTAAAGTTGGGTATAAATATGTGGCTATAAGGAGGGTGTGATGGTGGTGGTTTGGAAGGATGTCGCCCCACGTGTAGCGTATAATGTTACCGGAGGATGAAGATGGTGAGGAATTGGAGGTAAAGTGTTTTCCCACTGTAGTCCCTGGTAATTATTTCGTTAAACATGTCACGGTGTTAAGGGTGGGGGAAAGAATTATCAGAGAATGGTGGTATTTGTTTGAACCAATTGTGCCAACATGCGGTGGTGAAGGCAAGGGAGTACATCAATTTGGGGGAAAAGGGATAATTGTTCGTGTTGATGATAAAGATTTGAAGTTTGGATGGGAGTCCAGGGATCTTGCCGAACGTAGGAGGCTTCTTGCAAAAATAAAAAAATTACTGCCTTTATCTTCAGAAGCAGCCCTTAGAAGTTCAGTGACTTGAGATTCATTGAGGTTCTTAGTACTGGAAAGAGGCTTTAATGTCTGATTTTGGTGAATAGAAAATACAGAGTAATTAGTCATGCTAGTCAAATGTAAAGGTAGAGTGCAGTTTGACGTAATGTAATCGAAGGATGAAATTGTCAAATATAAAATGTTCTTGTGTTTTTGGTGATTATAAATTGTAGTTTGTAAGTCATCGAAGGTTAAATGTCGAACGTGAATGCAAATAAAATGATGATGGGTTGTCATAATATCTCGAATGCATTGACTAAGTGGGTCCAGGAATAGATTTTAAGGATGATTGATTTGACTTTGAAATTGTAGAGTTCTAAGGCAGAGTAAATGTAGGTGAGTTAGACCATGACTGGAGGGGGTACAAATAGTTATTATTTCTTCAGATGTGATGCATTCATGCAAGGTGGTGAAGACAAGATCTCAGGCCTGGAATAGGGTATACAGACGTCTTCAGGCGATGTACTGGGTATTGTACACTCGATACTTTGGTTCTCGGAATTGTGATATGCATATGGAAGATCCTGAGGAGCCTGATTATGAAGAGATGAGCGAGGCAGAGGCCAAGGAAGCTGAGGAGGACTTCAAGTTTTGTGTCAAATTACAGTTTTGGCATCCTCCTAAACGTTATGGTGGTATGTAGACTCGAGCAAAGTTATTGGTAAAGAGGGAAGATGAAGCTACAGCTAGGGGTTTATGAAGTTGTAATGTTTGTAGGAGTAGGTCTTTTGTAAGGAATTGCTATGGTTAATGAAATGTAATGAAAATAGTGGTCAGGATGTTTTGTCGATTGAAGTAATGTGTTGTTTATTTGTCGAATTGAATATGTACTTGTTGAAATTTCGGTATGGAAAATAGCTTTAGCAAATTCCTGGTAGAATGTTAAATATAATGATATTGTGTATGTTCTCGAATATGTACCTAAAAATATAAGAATTTGTAGGTAAAGTAAAAGTGGAAAAACTAACAAGAATAATGATTATGGCAAGATGTGTTCCATTAGGTGAGGTTATGAAATATAAGGAAATTGTGTACATCGTCTTAGTGACAAGATAGGTTATGTTTTGTTGCGCATGAATGTTGCTGAAGAAATTCTTTGAGATATAGAAGGATTAAAGTGGGAGTGTAAAGGTTTGTTATTACTGAGAAGGCAAAGTATCGAAGAGACTGGGAAGAGAAGTAGAAAATGTTACGTTCGAGGAGTTGAACGGTCGCAAAGTGGTACGATGAACAGTCACGTAGGGTCTATAAATAGTTCTGATGTGGGCGACTGTTCACACTTTTCAACGTAGAATTTTTTTTCTCTAGTACGAATTGCTTTTGCTCATCGTTGGATTTGTTGTCTATAATTGTGAAGAAGGAGATTAGCATTCTGATTGTGAAAGCCAAGCGAGCGAAGGAAAGGGATACAGAAACAGTGCGTAAACAAGGTTAGTGATTCACGTTTTGGTGGTTTATTGGTTTTTATTGATTAAGAATGATAAACAAAAAGATTAAGTATGTGTAATGTTATTGTAAAACTAATTTGATCAAAAGTGAATGGTTTGTAAGTAGGAGGCAATAGAACAGTGTTAGGGTTTGACAGAGGGATTATGAAATTGTGATTTAGTTGTAACTGTTATTGGTATGATCGTGGAAGAAATGGAGTTGTAGGGGCTATAAATGGGTTTGTGTGTGAGCGGTGTGATAAAAGGGTGGAGATTAGTGGAGAGAGTGACTGGTTGGTGGCGCAGTGGTTACGGCGTGATTGTAGTGAAGTTGTTTTGATACAGCGAGATTGTCTGGAACTTTATTTTTTGTTGGGATTTAGCCGAATTTCGCGCCAGAGAAGGGGAATTCACAATTTTGAATGATGGTGTTTTTGGCGGGAAACAGGTGAAGTATCTTCGAGAAGCTGTTGAGTTTCTTGAAATTCGACCAAAATTAAACTAGATTAATAAGTTATCGATGTTTATTATAAAAATAAAAAGGCATCGAGAACTGAGCAAATTTGTTACTAATTGAAGATAGGAATATGAATTAAATCATATTAATTGTATCGAGAACTGTTGTATTAAATATAAATATAAAATGATAAAGCAGATAGTAAAGTGAATAATGTGTTGGAGAGTAATCTCGGCAATGATATGATTATGAATATATGAACTTATAAACATATATTTGTACCACATATGATAGATTCTAACTGTGTAAAAAATATGGAATCTGATGTACAGGTTCTTTTTTAAAATGGTTGAACCAATTCAAAATGAATAGAAAGATATATTCGCGAATCTTGAAGACGTAGTACCCCTGATAATTGATGTGAGGACTTGTGTAAAACAGTTGGGGGGGAGATATAGGGTGGGGTCGAGTAGTGCAGATCTAGGTAGCGTGGAACAGTTTAGGGTGGCACCGAGTATTGCCGACCTAACTGATAAGGAGGCCACATAGACGGATGTGGATCACGAGCCCCAAGCTAGTGATCGAGAAAGGTAGTGGGGATAGGGAAGAAGATGTAGAGGATGGCGAGGAGAAATGTTATGGAGAGGGTCCAGAGACCAAATAGATATTAAGCTTCAAGAAGAAGTACGATAATCCTGGGGATATAAGGTTAGAGGATTACCAGTATGAAATGATCGACCAGGAAATACCCTTGAATGGTATTTTGGTGCATTGGGAATAAATAAAGATGGGGTGGAAGTTTCCCCACAGAGCGGACCAGAAAAGGTTAATAAACTTTTTAGATGCAGCCCCTGGTCAGTTCAATCTGAATGTATACGACCTACTTAGGGTATGTGAGGCAATAAATGGTTGACTTAGGTCTAGGGGGAGAAGTTGATAACCGTTGATGATCTATGTGTGTACTACACACTCAAGATGAACCCACCAAAGTTTGGCTATCGGTACTTGGTAAGGTTTCTGAAAGGACCGCTATTTTATGATATGGTGTCAACGGGGGGGGGGGGGGGGGGGGGGGCGATACACTGAGGACCACTTACTTGTCTCCGAGAATTATGAGTTCGACAAGAAAGACCCTGGAGAACCCCTAAAGAGAAAGACTTATCACTTAGGTCCGTTGTTATGTAATTATAATTGTTGATGTTCAAAGTATTTGAATGGGATGTGAAGTGTTTCTAACTATTTTATGTTGTTTGCAGCGTTGAAAGAGGTCGACAAGAAGTCACAAGTAAAAGAAGAGTTGTATAAGATTATGAAAGATTTCTTTGGTAGGATCGATAATCTGGTTACTGACCAAGATCTCGTGAGCACGTTATTCCAGGAGGCCGGTCTAAAGAAGTTGATTGTAAAAGGCTCAGAAGTGCCTGCAATCGACGAAAAAATGTCGGTAAAAAATAGGAGAGCCGCAGATGCAAGCTTTCCACTGGAAAATCCTTCCTTGGCTGGGTACAACATGGATACAAAGATAGATGCTAGGCTTGGAGAGTCTTTGGGAAGATATAGAAAGAAGAGGGCAGTGAGCTTTGATGTACCTCCGTTGCTTCATCATAAGAGGAATACTTGACAGTCGGCAATGGAAGAGGTGTCTGGTACCGCTAAACCAGCTGTTGCGGGGGATGGGCGTCCTCCACGGGGTTCTGGCAGTGTGATCCCGAAGAAGACCATTGGTGGCTAGACGTCAAAGAAGAAATTTATCGAAGAGTCTGAGGCAAAAATTTAGAAGACCATGGATTCTAATATGTCTGGGACTGATGAGCTTAAGAAGGAGTTGGAGGATTGTCTTGTAGGTATTGAAAGCTTGAATGCATTTCTTAACGAGGTTCAGAGGAACATGTCGAAGGTGAGAAATTTTATTGATTTTCTTCGATTGAATTTTTTTTGTAGGTAACTCAAATACTCATTATATGACTTTGATGCAGATTAAGAAGCTGGTAAATGAAGCCATGGGTCGCGTTATGGGCAGTGGTGAACTGGCAAATCAGATTGTTGCCTATAAAAATATAGAGAAGGATTTGATCGCGGAGAAGGCTGAGTTGAATGCAACGTTAAATAGGTATAAGCTGGATGCGAAAAAGGCGAGGGAAGCTACGCTTGGTAAAGCAATGAAAGTGTCAGAGAAAGAGAAAAAGGAGGCTTTGGCATTGCAGAAGACCAACTTTGAAAAAGATGTAAGGGAGCAAGTTGTCGATGGTCGGAAAGCAATAGAGTCATAGCAGGGCAAACTTCTCGATGATGTAAGGGCTCAGATGAATGCTGAGAAATTGGAAAAATGTTGGGAAGTGATGGCTCATTTTTTTGGACAGTATAAGGAATTAGAGGAAAGGAAAAAATTCTACAAGGGGCTTGCAAAATCTGGTGGTGTTGTTTTTGATGATAGCTCAAAAGACGATGTACTCAGACTCCCGATGTACACGGGGCAACTGAAGTTATCGAAGATGATATAATGATGGAGGCTGATGGTGCTCATCCTAGGGAGGTAGCAGATGTGCAGGTACCCGAAGGTGACCTAAATGCGAATGAAGAAAAATCTCCTTATGAAATGTTAAACTTTGTGTAAACAGTATTATATTGGTAAAGTATGTAAAAATGGTCAGTGGGACCAAAACAATTTAATTTGTAGTTTGTGGTGAATATTTGTGTTGCGGAAATATTTTATTTGAGAAATTCTTTTGTGTATGTGTTTTGTAAATAATTCTTATTAGATTCGATAAAGTGATTTTATCGAATGTGACTATAAATTCGAGCATATAGGTAAAGAACGCTTGTGTGCGTGATATGTGAAATATGGCAATAAAATGGCAAGTAATGAGAATTAGTACCAGATGTATATCTTTAGATGGGTATCTGGATTTAGATTTGAGAAGAGCAAGATCTCTGTTAGAGGTTGTTCGATAAGTAAAGAGCGTGAAGTAGAATATCTTATAGTTGGATATTGTTCCCGTAAAATTGAATGATAGTCTTTAGTTGTACTTGTTAAGTAGTGACTAAGAACAAATCAAGATAGTAAGGATTTTGTTTGTCTCGTGCATACTTATCAAGTATGGGCTGAGATCAAATCGAAATAGTAAGGACATTTTTGTCTGATGCATACTTGACAAGTATAGATCGAGATCAAATCGAAATAGTAAGGATATTGTTTGTCTGATACATACTTGAAAAGTATAAATCAATATCAAATCGAAATAGTAAGGATATTGTTTGTCTAATATATACTTGAAAAATATAGATCGAGATCAAAACAAAAACAGTAAGGAGTAAATTGATAATAAAATTCGTTTATTTGAATCGATGAAAATAGCTACATTGTCTCATCTGTAAAACAATTTCAGTTGAGCAGTGTTCTATGGATATTCAAGCTGTATTTCGTATTCAGTCATTAGCCAATAAGTTTCACTATCTATTTTGTTGCTGACAATAAATAGCCCTTCCCAGTTTTTTGATAATTTTCCAAAATTTTTAGGCCGAGTGCTATCTTGGATCCGTCATAAGACAAGGTCTCCAATACCAAATTTCTGTTTTCAAACTTTTTTGTTGTATGTTTTTTTTAATGTATCATGGTAACGTCCTAAATTCGTAATAGCCTTGTCTTGGGGTTCCTCTATCTAAATAAGGTTGCAAAGGAGACCGAGTTCATATCCTTCATTTAGAAGTTTCCGTCGGGTACTTTGAAAATTGAGGTCTGAAGGTATTACTGTTTTGGTACCAAAAGCCATCATGAATGGAGTGTAGCCTGTGGAAACTCGAAGAGTGGTTCGGTAGGCCCAGAAAATACTAAGCAATTCATCCACCCATCGCTCCTTCTTGCCGTTGAGATGCTTGCATAACCCTGACTTGATGCTTTTGTTAATGGCTTCAGCTTATTTGTTGCCTTGAGGATAATATGGTATGGATGTTGTGAGCTAGATTTTGTATTTATGGAGGAAAGCAAGTACTTTGGCGCTGATAAACTGTTTTCCATTATCGGAGGGTATCATATGTAGACAGCCAAACCTGGTGATGATGTGCTCCCAAAGGAACTTAATGACTTTATTTTCATCAGTATAGTAGAGAGGAACTGCTTCAACCCATTTTGTGAAATAATCAGTGGCGACTAAGATCAACCTTCAGTTTCTCGATGAGGGATGGAAATGTTCAATGTTGTCGATTCCCCATCGTTTGAATGGCCAGAGGGCATTGCTAATATGCAAGTCTAAGGCTGGACTTTTGATGTCTTGGGCGTAGATTTAACATTTGTAACATTTTCGAACATAGTCTTCGTAGTCTTGTCTCAATTTAGGCCAGTATAATCCTTGTGTGAATGCGCGTTGGGCTAATGATCTTCCTGAAATATGTGTGCCACAGATACCTTCGTGAAGCTCTCTGATTTTAATTTGAGCTTGTTTCTGTGAGATGCATTCGATAAGTGGTCCCCCTCTTGTGATTCTATATAAGATGTGATCTTAGATAGTAAATCTGGGGCACTTGGCCAAAAGTGATCGAGCCTCTTCTTTGTTACTGGGGAGGACGTTGAAGTTGAGGTATGCATAGAATAGTCTTTTCCAGTCTTCATGATCTTCTTCTTCAGCAATGGTGATCTGGAGTGTTGATAGTATATCGAGGCTGAAATGGTCAATGATTTCGATTTCTAAAGATCTTTTTTTACTATCTCCCAGGATGACAACGATATAAGCTAACGCATCGGCATGTCAATTTTCTTGTCGAGGTAAGTAAGAAATTGTTGCATGTTTGAATTTTTGTATCTTTTCTTCGACCAGAGCTGCGTAATCAACCATTTATCCCGTTGTTTTGAAAGTTTTATTGAAATAATTTACCACGAGTAAAGAGTGACATAGACTGTTAATTCTTCTGCTCTGAGAGTGAGTGTGAGATCGAGACCGTGTAAGATTCCTTTATATTCGGTCTCATTATTGGTAACATAGAAGTTTAGCTTGATAGCTTTCCCGATTCAATTATTGGAAGGCGTAACGAGGACGATGCCAATTCCTGATCTTTGTGGTCCTGCTGACCCGTCTGTAAAAAGTTGCCAACCTGAGCTTTAGACCATGCATCTGGTTCTGCTATTGAGTCATATGTGAATATTTCTTCAAGTTCTTCCCAATCGGGGTTCTCGACAAAAAGTCTGCCAAAAAGTCATCCACTGCTTGTCCCTTGATTGATATTTGGGGTTCGAAGGAAATGTCGTATTCTCCAAGAAAAATAAACCATTGTTGGATTCTTCGAGATTTTTCTTTTTTGGAGAGTACTAGTTTGAGGGAGTATTTGGTGATGACTTTGATGGGATGAGCTTGAAAGTAGGGATGAAATTTTTGAGTAGCTATTTTTCTGTTGTTGTATATCTTTTTTTAGCAGGCATAAGTATTTTGCTGATGAAGTAGATTGGTTTTTCTACTCCCCATCTTCTCGAATAAGGACGAAACTGATTGAATCTTCAGTTGTGGATAAGTACATTATAAGTTATTCGCCATCAATTGGAGTACTGATTGGTTTTTCTACTCCCCATCTTCTACTCCCCAAGTATCGCTTAATATCTTGGAAAGCCATCTCACAGTCAGGAGTCCAAATGACTTCCTTTTGCTGTTTGTTCAAAAGAGGAGTGGGGTTGCCACGAAGAAGAAGGTAAAGGAGTTTGCATCAATCAGATAACTTTGAGATGAATCTATCAAGAACAGTTTTGAGATGAATCTGTGAAGAGCGGCTATCCTGCCTACGAACTTTTGAACATCTTTTTTCGTTCGAGGAGATGGCATCCCGATGAGTACTTTAATTTGTGCTTGATCAATTTCTATCCCTCTTTGGCTGACAGGATGTCCCAAGAAATTACCAGATGTGACTCCCAAATTAACATTTCTCTGGGTTATGTTTCATTTGGTACTTACGAAGGATATCAAAAATAGTTTGGAGGTTACTGGAGTGGTCTTCTCGTTTCAAGCTTTTACAGATCGTATCATCGATGTAGACTTCCATAATTGTGTCGAGATGATCTTTGAACATTTTAGTCACAAGTCTCTGGTAAGTAGCGTTATTCTTTAAACCGAAAGGCATTACCGTATAACAGTAGAGACCACTGTCGGTGATGAAGGTTGTTTTTTCCTGATCATCTTCGGTGAGTGGAACCTAGTTATAACCAGAGGCTACATCCATCATAGAAAGAAGCTCGTGCCCTACGACTGAGTCGAGAAGTTACGAAATTAGTTGTAGTAGAAAACTGTTTTTGGGTGTGAACTTGTTGGGTTCTGTAAAGTTAACACAAACCCTGATTTTACCATTTTTCTTCACTACTGCAATGATATTTGAAGCCCACTTCAGATATTTAGCTTCCCGAATAAATCCTACCCGAATGAGTTTATCAATTTTTTTATTTACTGTATCGCGGAGTCAGGGAGCCAGATTCTGTCATTTATGAATGATAGATTTACTGTCTGGAAGGAGTTTGAGTCAGTGGCAAGTGATTGAAGGATCGATGCCAGGCATTTCTAGGAAAGTCCAGGCAAAGATGTCGATGCTCTTCTTAAGTAGCTGTATCATAGCATCTTTTTCGTCGGTTGATAATTTGGAGCCGATAAGGTTGTGCGTCCTGGGCCATTGAGTTCAACAGATTTGACCATCTCGAAGTTTTTCTTAAGTAGTTGTATCATGGCATCTTTTTCGTCGGTTGATAATTTGGAGTCGATGAAGGTTGTGCATCTCAGGCTAATGAGTTCAACAAATTCGACCATCTTGGTGTCATGTTGTTCGAATGTGGGTGATTCATCTTGCTATAGTTGCGTTGCCTTGAGAAGTATGATTATATGAGGGTTGGTTATGGTATTTTCGCACATTCGTGTAACTGCTTGGCTGCCTTTGATTTCATATATTCTGTGATTTATTAAAAAATGCAGTGCTAGATGATAAGTAGAAGGCACTGCTTTGATTGAATGTAACCAATTGCGTCCCAAAATTCCCAAATATTTTGGATTCTACATCGATAACAAGGAATTTTACGAATGAAGTTTCTGAACCCACCTGAACTGGCAGAGTAATCTCTCCTACGGCTGATTCTTCCGAACTATTGAAGCCCGTAATTATTATTGTCGAAGCTTTTGGTGAATCTGTAAGGCCTAGGACTTCAATTAGTCTTCTGAGCAATACATCTGTGGCACTTCCAGTATCGATGAGAAGCGTATGTAGGTAGTTCTGTCCGTCTTTGAGCATAATAACGAGAGGGTCATTATGAAGATATTTAACGTGGCTGGTGTCACAGTCTTTGAAGGTGATATGGTAAAGACGCTTCGATTTGCTTGTACTTAGAAGAAGTTTTGCTGATATGTCTTAGGAGGTCATTTTATAACAAGACATAATTCGATCATCTTATTTTCTTTTCTTTCCTTTCTCAATCTCGATCATATACAGGTAACGAGCTTGCCCCTGGACCTAATTTTGCTCTACTTCTTTATTTTTTACTTTATTCTCGAGAAAATTTTGGATGCCAATGGCATAATTGTGGAGTCTTCCAGCAAATAGGATACGATGAAAGATTCACATGAGGGAGTAGAAGTTGTCAGTTTTGTGACTATTCACATTGTGATACTAACATAGAGATCTGTTAGGAAGATCAAGAATAGTTTGTGGTGCATGATAACACTCATCTCTCTTTATCATCGATAAGATAGCGGAGAGAGTCATTGTCATTGGCGGCAGAACTGGGATAGGTCTGTCGGGATTGCCGTCCCTTCTTCTATTGTTGTCGGTATTTTAGTCACATTGTTTGGGTACTTTAGTAGTGACTGCTCGTCGGTATGGGGTCAAAGATGTCTCTCGAGAATGAATGACAGATGAGCTCTTCATCTTATCTTTCTATGATCGCTCCAGTTCGATATAATTATTAACTACATCAATAATTTTTGTGACTGTTCGTGGCTTATGCAGAGTAAGCTCTTCTCGAACCTTTGAATCTATGTGCAGGGTGGAAGTGAATGCTGGAACTACGATTTTAGGGTCTGAGTTCCCAATTTTTCTTGTTTCTTGTAGGAAGCGTTTATAAAAGCTTGCCAAGGTCTCTTTCGCGCCTTGCTCGAAGTAAAACAAGGAATCGACAGTGAATTCTCGCTCTCTAGCATAAGCGTAATTGGATTCAAAAAGATGTTGCAACGGGCTGAACCTGGAGATAGAGGCCTCTTGGATAGTATGGAACCAACAGAGCGGTGTTTCTTCAGGCTCATGTTGATTAGCCTGCACAGCATGTGATCAAGTTTGGAATATAACCCAACTGCGGCTTTGAAGTGTCGAACATGGGTAAGTGGGTCAGTCAGGCCAGCATATTGAATAAATTTGGGCATATGGAAATTTTTTGGGATAGGCATAATTTCGAGATGAGGGGAGATAGGGTTTGTCTCGATTCTATCAAACGCAGATTTTCGGCCTGGAATGTCAGAGTTTATGGTCTGGATCCTGTTATTGAGGTCATTTAAGGTGACGAACTATTATAGGGGAAAAGGTAAGGTTGCAACCCGAGGAACAAAATCTCCCTGTCCTTCTGGTCCCAATCGATCCCTGATTGGTCTTCTTTTAGGCGGGAAAGTTTGATGACGCGTGCGTCGACTTCTTTGAGTTGTCGAAGCTGAGGAAGTTAAACCAAAATGTCAAGAAACTCTATTCGGATTCCTGAATCTGGATTGAGAAATTCGTAGCTCGTCTTCCCGTGGTTGATCATCGCGTTAAATTGTTCTTGATCTATGCTCACTCCGGGTGAGTGGAGGGAACGTTTGTCGACCAGTGAGTCGATCTTGTATTCTCCTTAGTCTTTCCATTTCTTTCTGATGTGTTTAACTCTGTTGATCTAAGGTTGCCCTTCGTTCGTCTCTCTCCGTTTGAAGAGCTTGAGCGTGGATATGCTGATCTTCCAGTCTTTGGGCTTTTTCTGCAGCCATTTGTTTCTGAAGCTCGAGTACTGCACCGTGCAGATTGACAGTCCCTGGAATTTCATGATTTCATACAGTACTAGAATAGCTTCTCAGGTTCATGTTTGTCATCGGATAGTATTTAGATCAGTGATGGTAAAAGAAAGTGTGGTAATTCCTACAGACGGTGCCAATTGTAGTGGCATGTTTTCCGGAAGGAGAATCTTTGCCAATACTTATTCGTAAAGAGAATGCAATAAGACTATATAAACAAGATTTTACGTGGAAATCTCAGTAAAAACTGAGAAAAACTATGACCTCGAGGAGGATTTTAATATAAAATCTAGTATAATGTTAGTTATTACAAAATTTGGGATGATAGTAGGGTTAAAGAAACGAAATGGTAAGGTTTTCAGATTGACGGTCCTTTTTTCATCTATTTTCTGCCTGTATTTATAGTAAATACAAGTAGTTTACAAAAAAAAAGTCTCATATTCCGGGGAGAATGGGCAAACTTCGCGGATCTCTAACAGCTCTTTTCTAGACCAGGCACAATGGCTACTTTTGGCAAGTCGAAGACTTGAGGTTCTCGAATGTTGGCCTTCAATCATGTATAGATGTCTTCGACTACGCTTTGCTGGCCTACTCTTGTCGAATATGGGGAATATGCTACTACACTGTGGTTCAAAATGTATATCGTGCTCACCAAGAGTTATCGACTATTGACTCGTCTGGATTTTTCTCATTTGGACAAGATTTCGCATAAATGATAATTTGTCATTATTCATACTGAGTGAGCTTGGAAATACTGTTTTAATTTTTGCGATGTGTAGATAAGAGCTAACAGTAGTTTCTCAATTTTAGTATACCGTACTTCTGTCGGAGTGAGAGTCTTACTGATGAAGTAGACAGGTTTCTCGGTCTTCTCATCAAGTCAAATGAGGACTGAGCTCAGTGATTTATCAGTTATGATAATATATATGGAGATCTCTTCTCCTTCCTTGGGTGTACTCATTACTAGTGGTTTTCCCAAATAACATTTTAGTTCCTAAAAAGCTACTTCACATTCTGCAGTCTACTCGATCTCATGATCTTTTTTAGGTTTCTTTTTCTTTTTCCCTTTAGTAGTAGGTCGAATAACCATCGACACCGATATGAAGACTTGGAGACAAAATGATTAACTGTTGTTATCTTTCCAACTAGCTTTTGTACGTCTTTCTTTGTCTTTGGAAAATATATAGATAATAATGCACGAATACGATCTGGGTCAGCCTCTATGCCTTCCTCGCTTATCAAATATCCCAAGAATTTGCCTGATTAGACTCTGAACTGGCACTTGTCAAGATTGAGTCTTATTTTGTAAAACTGAAGAATTTTGAAGGACGTGTGTAAATCTGTGAGATGGTTCCCCTTCTTGAGACTTTTATACAACATATCATCAATGTGTACATCCATTATTTTCCAGAGATGGTTTTTGAACATCTGTGTCATCAATCTTTGTTAAGTGGCTCCTGTGTTCTTAATTTCAAAAGGAATGACCTTGTAGCAATACAAACCATGCTCAGTAATGAAAGCCATTTTTTCTTAATCCTCGGGTAACAGAGGTATCTGGTTGTATCCTGATACGGTGTCCATCATGGATAAGATTTCATGCCTTGCGGTAGAATCAAGCAGATGATTGATGATTGGAAGTGGAAAACTATCTTTCGGGAGTATGTTAATTGAGGTCATAAAATCCACGCAGACTTTGATTTTTCAATTTTTCTTTAATATTGCGACAATATTCGAGATCCATTTTGGGTAGTTGGCTTTGAGGATAAAACTAACTTCTATGAGTTTATCAATGTCTTTGTTGAGTTCTTCTCAGAGTCGTGGTGCTAAAGTTCTCTGTTTCTGTTTGATTGGCTCAGCTTTATCTTTCAAACTAAGCTTGTAACAAGCCAAATTTGGATCGATGTCTGGCGTCTCGTGGAACGTTCATGGGAAGACATCACTGTTGTCTTTGAGAAATTGAATAAGAGCATTGCGCTCTGTTTTGAACAAAAGAAATCCAATGTAGGAACCCCTTTTTTCTCTACTGATCTCGACGTATTCTGTAATTTTGGCACTTGGCAGTTCGTTTCCTGTAAAGTTCTCTGTAATATTTTTAGTAATGTTCTTTATAGTTTTATGTAATTGCTATACGAGCTGTGATATTGATGGTTCTGTCACGGTGGTAATATAATTTTCACAAGCTCGGGCTAGCTTCTGACTGCCTTTAATTTTATAAATGTCGTCATTCCAATCGAATTGTAGTGCCAAATGATAGGTCGATGGGATAACTCGCATGTTATGTAACCAGCAGTGTCCCATGATCCCTAAATAGGGTGATCTCGCATTGATAACATAGAATACTACATCAACTGTTGTCGGTCCAGCGGTAATAATAAGTATGATCTTTCCTGCACATTCTTCCTAAGAGTCGTTGAAACCACTGAATCTACGTCACTAGGTTGTACTTTGTCGACCACTTATATTTAATCGATCATGCTTTGGAAAAGCAGTTTGATGCTACTGCCGGTATCCACCATCATTATATGTAGTACGACATTTTGCATTTTTAGCATGATCACGAGTGCATCATGATGAGGAAAATTGACATGGTAAACGTTGCAGTCTTCGAAAGACATCCTTGTGCATTAGGAACTAGATATGGGGAGTAACCGAGCTTCTTTATCGACCATGGATAAATTGTAGCATTGGCCGAGACGTCACCCTTTGCATCTGATCGATCTGTTAATAGTATGAGTTTCAATAAAGTGGCCGAGAGAGATATGGTACAAATATTTCTCCTTTGTCATTCCTTCGACCTAAATGATCTCCGTAGTAAGCTTGTAACTCCCATTCTTAAGACTTTCAACATCCACGATGTACTCATGCATTCGTCTATCCACAAAATTATACTCCAACAGTCGCTGTAAAGCGAAGTGATGTTCCGTCTCATGATGTCGAACTTTGTGGTATGTACAATATGGTTTGTTCTTGACGGGTTAGAGATATTGGGCATTGCAAAAAAACTTATCCTTTTGAAGTATAGGATATATGCTGGCAATAGTAATTTTCATCTTGGGAAGACATGGTTTTGGCATATTACTGCCTTGTCGAGTTTGATCGTCATTAGATTTGGTCCTCTTTATGTCCCCTTTGTGATCAGTAGTACGATTAAAATCTTGGCCTGTGGATTGATCTCGTGCTGTCAAGGTTGATTATTGAGTTTTATGACTCTTGGATACCATCCTTTTGAGATCGATATATCCGTTGACCTTCTTGATCATATCTTCCAAAGTTGTAGGTTTGTTTATAATCAGGTACTCCTTCGCCCTACCATCCACGAACAAAGCATTGGTGAAGGCCGAAATAGTAATCTTCTGATCGAGTTGGTCCACCTTTCTAGCCAATTCTAAGAATTTTTTAGCAAACGTTTTGAGCTTCTCTCCTGGTACCTGCTTAAGCTGAACAGAAAATATATATTTTCTTCTTTATCTCTGTTATGTGAGTAATTCTCGACAAAAAGTTCCTGCAATTATTCAAAAGTTGAAATAGACCCTTCTAGTAGTGTGGAATCATCGCAAAGGCTCATCTTGTAAACTGGTAGGAAAGAGCCAGCATAGAATATGGTTGAATGTAGAATGTAAGCCTAGTGTGTCCAAAAAATTTTGAACGTGCTCCACTGGATCATTTCCCTTGTATTTTCAAAATTTTGGTGTGCGGAAACCGGTGGGAACTTCGCCATCCAATAATTTCTTAGCAATCGGGCTCTTCTGTAATCTGTTGTGAATGCTTTTAGTGGCTTGAGCTTGGGCATCGAACAGTTCTTTGATACACTTTTCAATATGTTCCTGAGTCACGTATTGACGAGCTAAAGTGGTCGATCATGGGACGCGTCCTTCACGAGGGTTGTAGTCGTCACTCCCTTCACTTAGTCGATCACGTACCAGAATATGAACTCTTCCCCGGGGTAAATCTTTTGCTTGTCGAACTCCTCCATCAACTTCTTGGTAGATTTCATGTATCAGAGTAGGCTCGCCCCCAGTTTTCTTATGGTTAGATCGAAAATCACCTCCTAGATTATTGACGTAAGGTCATATTCTGTTGAGAACAAAAACCCGTGAAGCAGCTGGCAATGCGCCTTTGTTCTTCTGGGTTACGACCTGTTGACCCTGTAGAACCTTCAACGCGTCTTGTACACCTGCCAATTGTTGCTCTAGAGCAGCTCACCTTTCAGTTTCGGAGTTTAGATTGGCCCGCAATTCTGTTAATACGACATTTCCTTCTCATGGAGAAATTGGTGTACTCTGGTCTGGGAGTGTCATCCTGTAAAAAGATAATCAACTCTTTTTGAGACAATGAGTATGAGAACTTCGTTCCCACATACGGTGCCAAATGTAATAGCCTAATTTCGTATCTTAAACTTAGACTTTACACCAAGGATATTCAGAGCGTCTATATGAATAATGAACGTATACTATCACAAAGTTTATCATGGAAAACCTTTGAATATGTTAAAAACTACGACCTCTCTTGAGGATTTAAAAGAGAGATGTTATTGATAGCTGATAGATATTATAAGAGATGCTCTGAGAATTTTAGTAGCGAGTGTTGAGTGAGCATTCATCCGTTCTTCATCTGGAATCTTTTGGTCCTATTAATAGGTCTTATAATATGACCGTTTGACGACTATTATGATTCTTAATGACGGACCTTACGATATATATATTTGATAATCTTTAAACTTATTGTGTAACGGTTTGATCTTGTTGTTTTGTAACGGCTTTATTGATGACAATGCGTTTGTTAACTCGAACTGCTGATGTAGAGGTTAAAATTGATAAATAGAACTCTGTAACTGTAATGTGTCATACATTGTGCCACGTATATATATATTGATGATGTCAAGTGGTTGTATGATGGTCGAAGATGGAGCTTGAGTATGAGATGCAGAATAAGCCACTACAGTAATGATCAGAGATTGTGTTTGATTGGATTTGATTATAGAAGACATGCGAAAGGAAAAAGGATAGGGATTTAATATAATCACCAATTAAGCTATGTGAAGCTTTAATATAGTAGAAAAATATGATAGAGGAGAAACAAATACAGAGGCTACAAGAATATATGTGACATATTTAAAATTTGACATTGCTTAGAGCATCTCCAACAGGGTTTGGATTGGGTTTGTTTTGTCAACCCAAACCCAAACTCAAACGCCTCCGAGCAGCTAATTTTTGGGTTTGGGTTTGAGGATGTGGCGCTGTTAGAACCCAACTGGGTGTTAGCTCCTCACACTCAAAAAATTGAGTTTGGCGTACTTTTGATTACCGCGTGGTATTCTGATTACCGCGCGAATTAAATTATACTGCCTCGTTTAAATATTTTTGTATTAATGTGTGGGAGGAGATGAATAGTTGTACGGAGTAATGAATACCGCGCGGACTAAAGATTTCCGCCATGGACTAAATTTAAAAAATAATAATAATAAATATAACTCACACCCACTGCTGGAAGGGGTTGGGTTTTTTGTGGACCTTCTTCTGTCAGAGCCCACACTCAAACTCAAACCCACTGCTGGAGATGCTCTTGTTGAGAAACACTTTGTTATGGCATTTGAAAAATATAAACAAATAAAGTAGAGTCGTATACCTAGTTTAATCGTTACTGTTGAAAAACAATTTGGGATGATTGGTGACATATTCGGTCATAATAGTAGCTGAAAAAAATGTAAAATTTCAGTCTAAGTGAGTCGAACCTATTGGTTATCCACGCCTCTTAGAAAATAATAAATAAGTATTAATAATTACATAATACATCATCTTATCATAACTTTACAAAGTAAAACACATAGAGGCTTCATCTTCGTACTGCATAATTATTAAGAGCATCTCCAAGGACCAGCACTAACATAAATGCTTCAACACTATTTAGTAGTTAGAGATCAAATCAATTGTGTATGAAACATCCATAGTTGGAGTTTGTTTCATTCTGCGCTAGTTTAGATGTCAGCGTTATCTCGTGGTTACTCATCGTCATAGATTGTACCTTGAGCGACTGCAGCTGGACTGACACTGAACAAGTAAGTGGGTTTCTAACTTCTTGTTCCATAATATCAAGCCCTAGGTATTCTTACAGAGTTCTAAAAAGGTAATAAGTAAGTTTTTTAAGACAATAGAACTTCTATTTGAATAGATTCCATTTTCAATTCTAATAGAACTGGGAACATTTCTATTCGAATAAAATACCTCAGGCAGTTTTTTATTCAAATAGAATAAAATCTATTCAAATAGATTGACTCAGTCTGATTTTATTCGAATAGATTTTAAATCTATTCAAACAGAGACCGTGATTTATATTTTCTAATAAAAGATAACTTTCGTTTTTTTAAAACTTACTTCTTGAAAAACCTATTTTTCTAGGGCTCGTGTTTTAGAGTAAGGAGAGATTATTCTTGAGATATTCAAGATAGATTTAAATTACTTAAATCTTTAATCAATCGTCATTGATCAAGAAACCTAGATTTATGAATTGAAGAACTTGTGGGATTCAAGATTGGAAGTTTCAACGAGATATTGGAGCGAGGCATTGCGAAAACGTAAAATTGACTGCGAGGAGTTCAATTAGAAGAGAAGAAACCACGCGATGTGTTTATCGAGTCTGTAAGTAATTGAATACTTGTAATTTGATTTCAATAGTGATTTATTTGCCTGTCGGGTGATTCGACAGTAACCTGTGGGGTTTTTTTTTCTAAAGAAAGGCTTCTCACAGGGTTAAAATTGCTTGGGATTGTGTTAAATTTCATATTGCTAGTTGACACTAGATAATTTGACCAACTTGATTTAGGTTAAGCTTTTACCATTAATTCAAAGGAATTAGGACCTATCCATTTAGACCTATAATAATCGAAATTAGTTAGTCTCAAACATCTAGGAATTTTAATTGGCATCAGAGCGGTCACGTTTCGAGGTTTAACAACCTAAGCGTGGATCCCGGATAGTTTGATTGAGAATAATGAGTTCTAAAAAGTTTGGAGGTCCTATAAATCGCCCTCCACTCTTTGATGGCAAAGAATACCCATACTGGAAAGTTCGAATGATTGCATACTTACAATCAATCGGAGAAGATGCATGGATTGTTATTGAAGATGGATAGATTGCATACTTCTACTTCTTAACTAAAGTGGAAGAACCTTTTGTATGCTACTTTAGATATACTAAGGCTTCTTGACTCATTTAATTGTATCTTGGGTTTTTTGGGCTTGGCTTTGCTTCCCCTTCTTTATTTTGTCTTTTCTTTCAATTAATTCAATCTTACCTTTAGCTAAAAAAATATATTGAGGATGGATGGACACCCACTACTGTGATGCAAGGTCCACCAGGGAGTGCTATTGAGGTCTATAAACCTAGGAACCAATGGTCAAAAGAAGAAAAGAGTACTATTGGTTATAATTCTAAAGGCCTCATTGTTATCTTTATGGTTATGAGTCAAAGTGAGTTTTGACATATCTCTGCATGTACCACTTTTAAAGAAGTTTGGGAGATCCTAGTTTGAACTCATGAAGGCGATAATACAGTCAAAGAAAGTAAGCTTCAAATGCTTACTTCGCAATTTGAGAATAACAGAATTAGTGAAAACGAACCCCTTGACGAGTTCTATGCAAGACTAACTGATAATGTAAACACTAGTGTCGCGTTAAGAACAGCGTACTCTGATGTTCAAATTGTTTGCAAAGTTCTAAAATCTCTTCCTAAGAGCTTTAGATATGATGCTATCGAGGAAGCACAAGATCTTGAGAAAATGAAACCGATACATTAACTAGAAAATTACGAACGTTTGAATTCAAGATGAAAATGGAAAACCCCGCGAAGAACAAGAGTGTTGCTTTCAAGTCTTCATCTTACTCCTCATCTTCTAAGGGTACCATAGAATTTGAAAGCTCATTTAATTCTGATAATGATGATGGGTCCGATCTGGATTCACAGATTGCCTCTATAAGTCACCAGCTTAAAAACCTGGTGAAGCAACGCCAATTTCAAAAATAAGGGAATCGGAGAATTATAAGTCACGAACTCATGATCAACATAAAGTGAATAATCGGCAGACTAAACTTGACACTAACCTAAGTCAAATTGAATGTTATAAGTGCCATAAGCTTGGTCATTATGCTCGCAGTTGTCCCAATAAAAAATTTGGGACCAATCACAAAGTTATGAATATTAGCGTTACTTGGGATGATAATGATAATAAGAATAATAACAATGAGAGTCATCCCCAAGTAGTTGATAACGGAAATTATTGTGTATATCCTACTATTCTAAATTGTGGTAATAATAATAATGACGTTTTTAAACTTTAAAATTATGTTGAAAATCAGAATGATCAAGAACAAAATAAGTTTGAAGACCTGAATCTTGAGGACTTGTATGCTCAGACTCTCGCCAAGTGTTTAAAACTCGGTAAACTTAACAAAGTCTTAAAAGACCAAGTTAATACACTTAAGTGCGAACTTCAAAACAAAATTGAGAATACAAGGCACGAGATAGAGGTTCTTGAGAATGAGAAACTAGGCCTTCATGACAAAGTTGTATTTTTAGAAAAAGAAGTTAATAATGCAAAAGAGAAAATAAAATCAACTTTGGACGAACTTTGTTTGGCCAAGCTTGATGTAGTTCTATCTCAGCAGAAACTTGAGAAGTTCTGTCATGGGGCCAAGAACATTGATAAAATGTTATGTATGGGAAAAATAGATAGTGATAAAAGGGGTCAAGGATATGAAGAACCTCCTTCTAAATCTAAGACTCCTCAAATCACCAAGTTTGTGAAAGCAACTGCATCTACTTCGGTACCCAAACATAACATGATATACACTACTCATAATCACTGCAAACGGGTATCTTACTGTCATATTTATTATTGTAGTATATGTGGTCAAAAAAGGTCATATTGTATCCTATTGTAGATTTGTTGGAACCTATCAACCATATGCTCACCCTTTCAATGGATATAGATAGTCATATGTGAATGTTTCTAATGTAAAAAAGTGAGAATTTGAGTAGGTGGTTTGCTCTAGAAACAACACTTCAAATGGTGATTCGTGTAGTTTGGATGTGAAAGGATGACTTGTCGCCACAAATAAGGTAATGAGTCAAAACTGAGAAGGGTTATAAGTATATTTTATTGATTAGATACGTTTCTTACCCTCTCTCAGTTTTTTTTGTTTTTATTATTATTATTTTTAGATAGTAGGATATTGTTCTGGCTTTTTGTATACACTTTGCACTTTAGGAGCTTTTGTATGCAGAATTTTCTTGCTAGACTTAGATTTTGCTTGTGTTATATTCATTTATGAGATAATTATTTAGTAAAACCACATTTCACAATAGTCATTGATTCTCTTGTTTAAACTAAAAGTTCATCGTGACTAGAACTACGTGAGGATAACTATAAAGACTTTGTACATAATGTTATGTGAGGATCTGACCTTATTTCTGAGCTTCGAGTATTATTACATTTTCTCTTTATTTTTGATCTCGTTGTTTTTATCTCATTTTGTTTCTTTACTCAATTGTCAAATGGTAACATCAAAGTCAAGTTATACTAGTAATACTTTCCTACTTTTACTCGAGACGAAAAAGGTGACGGTGCCCAACCGAAGATATGATAATAGGCATTTTTATTACTACATCTTTTTGGCTTTCGTCTGTGCTTACCCAAATTTGTATCTGCTTACAACCCCTTGTGCCTTAAAATATGCCATTCATTTTTTCTACCCAAATTCTTTATTATTTTACCCATTTGTTCTAAGAATTTTCAGTGAAAAAAAAGAAGAAAAAAAAGTATGTGTGACTTTTGGGAGAAAGATGAATAAAAGAATGCATTGCGTCCCCAAATAACATTTTTATTATCTCAAATCAGAGTCATAAAGAGAGAAAAAAAAGAGGAGAAGTGGTATTTTATTTTATGTATACTCAATAAGAAAAGGAATGACAGAAGTTAAATTTGGTTTCAGGTGAGGGGAGTTAGTGTAGCTGTAGTCTCAGAATGCCAGCAAAACACTTACTTCATCATAAGCATACCCATGTCTTCATTATAACCTATTCAAAGATCTATTTGATCTTGAGTTCGGCGCAGTCACTATTAGTGAAGAATAGATATATGGAGTCCTAATTAGTTTTAACTTGACACCATATATAACAAATGGGGTTCTTTTCCATGATATCTTCTAAGTCACAATGCGCCGTTTTTGATGAAATATGATTTTTTTGTTGCTTTATATTCATATTCATATTCATATTTCACACAGAGTGTTTGCTAGTCAATTCTCAGTAATTTTGAGTGACCACCATGAAAGGCCTAAGTTGAAACAACTTTTCAATATAGTATTCTAACTGCGGCTAAGTAATACGTTAAAATATGGGTATCTAATTGACTATGCACACACACATACCAAATAATTCATTTAGTGATTGTTTTATAACACGTTGGCAATGTCTTGGTCTTTATAGGATATTTTAAATTTATTGTCTTTTTATTATGCCTTGTGTTTAGGGGGAGTATTGTTTTCTTTTGCTTACTTATTTCAGAGACACTTCCCGTGTGTGTTTTCTTTTTATTTCATTTTGAGGGGGAGATGCATATTATTTTAGTATCCCAATAGTCCATCTATTCATAATATTTACTCTGCCAATTATAAGTATATATTTCTCATTTATTCTGTGTATGGTTTGCTTCTCCTCTTATGGGCTATTTACCCTTTGTTCATCTGTGCCAAAAAGGGGAAGAGATGACCCTGAGAGGTAAGTCAGGTAAGTTATGTTCTTTTTTCTGGATCTCTTATTTCAAATGAATGGTTACGTGATTTATCTTGTTTAGTGTGCAGGGATTCCATAATATATGCTATATAAGATGAAAGTGGAGCTTTGAGTATGGATGTTCAGTGATTGAGTCAGTCCATCAAGTTGTATTTTTATTTCTTATATTTAGTTCTGGTTTTGACACGAAATGAACTAAAGGGGGAGATTGAAACATCCATAGTTGGATTTTGTTTCATTCCGTGTCTAGTTTAGATGTTAGCGTTATCTCGTGGTTACTCATCGTCAGAGATTGCACCTTGAGCGACTACAGCTGGACTGACACTAAACAGGTAAGTGGGTTTCTAACTCCTTGTTCTATAATATCAAACCCTAGGTATTTTTACAGAGTTCTGAAAAGATAATAAGTATGTTTTTTAAGACAACAAAACTTCTATTCGAATAGATTCCATTTTCTATTCGAATAGAACTGGAAACATTTATGCTCGAATAGAATTTATTCTGTTCGAATAAAATGCCTCAGGCAATTTTTTATTCGAATATAATAAAATTTATTCGAATAGATTGGCTCAGCCTGGTTCTTCATGTTTCTTTTTATTCGAATAGATTGGCTCAGTCTGATTTTATTCGAATAAATTTTAAATCTATTCGAATAGAGACTGTGATTTCTGTTTTCTAATAAAAGACAACTTTCATTTTTTTAAAACTTACTTCTTGAAAAACTTATTTTTTTAGGACTTGTTTTTTAGAGTAAAGAGAGATTATTCTTGAGAGATTCAAGATAGATTTAAATCACTCAAATCTTTAATTAATCATCATTGATCAAGAAACCTAGATTTATGAATTGACGAACTTGTGGGATTCAAGATTGGAAGCTTCGACGAGATATTGAAGCGAGGCGTTGCGAGAACGTGGAATTAACTGCGAGTAGTTCAATTAGAAGAGAGGTAACCACGGGATGTGCTTATCGAGTCTGTAAGTAATTGAATACTTGTAATTTGATTTTAATAGTAGATTATTTAGTTGTCGCGTGATTCGACAGCGACCTGTGGGTTTTTCTCCTGAGAAAGGTTTCCCACAGGGTTAAAAATGTTTGGGCTTGTGTTTAATTTCTTATTGCTAATTGACACTAGATAATTTGACCAACTTGATTTAGGTTAAGTTTTGACCATTAATTCAAAGGAATTATGACCTATCGATTTAGACCTAAAATAATCGAAATTGGTTAGTCCCAAGCGTCTAAGAATTTCAATGTAATCCATTAAACATATCAAAATTTGCTTCCCAAAATTACCACTTGAAAGGAACGATACACATAGGTATTATGCACCTCTTGTAATTTTAGATTAGGCTCATAACTCTTATGCACGCTTTATCCAACCGCTCGAGAAGAGAAGCCGGGCTTTCTCCATTGGGCTTTATCTAATAAGTTCCGGGCCGGACCCTACTAGTGGGTCCCATGAAGTCCTATACAAACATTTCTCTACTCGAAATCCCCCAATTCTCGAAAAATAAAAATAAAATCTCGATTTCTAGGGTTTGTTTTTCCAACTTCAGAGACGATGGATTCGCCATGATTTAATCTTCTCTAATCTCAGGTAAAACTCTTGAAATCCTACAAAAGATTCAATTTTTAAGCGAAACCCCCTAAAATCCCCAAACCCCAGAATGTTTTGATTCATTTTCTAGGGGGTTTTGTGATTTGGGAAATGGCAGATGAGGGAAACAGAGACACTCAAATCAGAAATTTGATGGATTTGAATCTGTATTTAGGTCGCCCTCGTCGATTTCCCAGTCATGATCTTGGGTCAGATCTTGCCCTAGGTTCAATCCCAATCCCTGATTCGAATTCAGCAGAAATGGGGATTTCTTCGAATCGATCGCAACCGATTGTATCGCAATCGTCATCGCCACCGTCACCTCCACGACCACCATTATCTCCACGGCGACTAGCGTATAACTTAGAGTTTGATGACCCAACTTATTTTTACCTTTCACCTGCTCTTGAGGAGGAAGTCGCGGCGTCGTTTGAGGAAGATAACACATTTCCGGTTTCTTATGGTCGAAGTAACGAGACCCGGGGTGGAGGGCGAAATGTTCCTCCCAGTTTTTCGTATTTACCTGTTACTGAACCCATTTTGACGAATGCCCAATTGGGAGAAGACTCCTCTCAGAGGCCGGCTATGTCAGTGTCGGCTTTTTTGGAACAAGAGCAAGAGGAGGAAAGAGAGTTGTTGGAACGAGGACGAGAACGGGCTTTTGTGGAACACGTGCAAGAGGAGGAAAGAGAGTTGTTGGAACAAGGACGAGAACGGACATTGTTACGGACGCATAATATCCCGAGATTGATAGAGTTTAGTCGTGGATTAAGGGGTAGCAGGTTTAGGAGGATAAATTCCGATTCGAGCGCGTTTTCATCTTATACTGCTCGTGGGTTTATTGAGCATGAAACAAGTAGTGGGACTCAGAAGAGTTTGGAGCAAGAGGTAGTGAGGGTGGAAAAAGAAGAAGAAGAAGATCGGAGCAATATTACAGCGAATTTTGATTGTAATGTTTGTTTGGATGTGGCTAAGGAACCTGTTGTTACTTCATGCGGTCATTTGTTTTGTTGGCCGTGTTTATATCAATGGCTTCATCTACACTCCGATCATAGAGAGTGCCCTGTGTGTAAAGGAGAGGTCACGGATTTGAATATAACGCCCATTTATGGACGAGGGAGCTCTGAGACGGAGGATGTGGAGAAGAAGAAGAGTGGCGAAGAAGGGGTTTTTGTTTCTAGTTCAAGTTTGAAGATACCCCCAAGGCCTAAAGGGCGTAGATCAGATAGTTTGCGACAGCGGATTCAAAGGCCATTTTTACGACGATCATTGCATGAAGCGGGTGGATGGAGTTCAGTTGTAGATGAAGATGATGGGGTGATGGAAGATGATTCAGGTATGCGAGAAATTCTTGAGGGGACTAACCGGACGGTGCTTGCAAGGTTAATGGCAACTCAAAGGTTACTTGGGGAACGTAATAATACTACTGAAAATGGAGTAAATTTGAATGAAAGTGGGTCTTCTAGTAGTGCAACTGAGATGGGCAACACTAATTCTCAAAGTACTCCACCTGCAATCACACATCATGCAAACGACTTTTGGCGTCGGTATTCAATTTACAGTCCCTCTATTTCTGACAGATTGGCCTCTTTAGCTGCAGATTTACGCATGTCGGGTAGGGTTGGAAACAGTGGAAGGGTTGGGCACAGTGGAAGCCACAACTCTGGTTCTTCAGTTTCAGTGTCTGTGAATCCTCAGGGTAATTCGGAATCAATCGTGAATGCCGATCAAGCTTCTGCCTCTAGCACCATTGCTGTGATACAAGGAGAAACTAGACTTTCCACTGATGCTTCTGTTGTTGAGCCAAGCAGTGTAGTTTCATCTTCTCAAACTTTTAGGAGGAGGAGAAGTAGTGTTTCTAGTTCTGTAGATGTAGATGGAGGTAGTCAACGTGCAATCAAAAGGAGAAGATTAAATTAAGATTCTGGAAATATAAAAGAAAAGGAGAAAAATACATGGGGAAGATAACAACAATACTTCAAAAAATAGATTGAATTTGCGCGAAAGTGGGTTCTCTGCAAACGAGATAATATTATGGAGATGAGTTATGGTAATTATTGAAGTGCCCGACCTGCATGTGCACGGGGAACGATATTTGGTCCAAGTTTGTGATGATCTACAGCCTCTCTCTGTCTGACAAATTGGCTTCTTTAGCTACTGATATATTTAAGCGTATCTGATACGATCTGAAACAATGGAAGCAACAACTCCAGTGCATCAGCTTCAGTTTCAGTGTATGTCAATCATCTGTAGAATTTGGAACAATCGTGTAAAGTGCTGATCAAGCGTCAAGCCTTGAACACCATTAGTATGATACAAGGAGAAACTACACTTTCCTTTGATGCATTTCTAGTTCTTTTGATGTAGCTGGAGGCTGCACAGAAATGGAAAGGTTAAATTATTATTATTATTATTATTATTATTATTATTATTATGTATCTAAGTGAAGAGGTCATGTATGCTTCAGTTTTGTTTGTTATATGATATTAACTTAAAAGGTTTTTTTCAGTGATCTTAGTTTATAAGATTTACAAGTTCTATGATAAAGTTCAGCTTTATTTATTGCTCTGTATTTGCATCTGAGTGAAGAGCTTAATCCTAGCACAGTATATTGGTTATATTTTCTCGAGCAATTCTACCTAAAGACTTTGATTAGTTGATCCAGAATCCCTTCATGCGGAATCTTAATGGAAAATAGTAAAACTATGGTAAGATAGAAATGTTAATTTAAGAACGTAGAAATTTTACCAAGACATATAAAGCATATTTAGATCAAGTCTGATCAGGTTGTTCAATGGAGTTTATGTTGTGTTAGGTATTTTATCATTACGAACTCAAAAATGTAGCTTGTGCATTGTTCTCAACATCTTCACCCTCCAATCCAATTTGCAATAACCAAATATAATGCAATTGAAACCCTCTTAATTGTTAGTTTTGAGCAGGCTTAAAAACCATAATAAGCAAAAGCCATCCCGTAAGAGAAGGCTGACATTAACTTATCAGAATGCTTCATTAATAATCCAATTTGACATCTACTGAACGATAGAGAGTCTTCAAATTTTATGACTGATGTCGTGCACCAAGGTTGTCCCATAACGTTGATAACCATGAATGTCAGGAGTAGTTCTACGGGGGTTTCATATATGCATGCTATCATAGAAATCCATTAAACTGAAAGGCTAGGCAAGGATGAACAACATGGGTGGCCACAACTCTTGTTGTAGCTGGTGCAAGAACTGTAAGAGCTTTCAGCATAAATGTTTCTGACTTGTAAAAGGCTTTAAAACTGTGAGCTCAGTTCATCGTGATTAAAAAGATCATGTGGCATCAATTCTTAATTCGTTGCCAACACGACAATGTTCCAACCAAAAATATGAAAAAGTGAAGTGACGCAGTCCTTTACATTGGTTTCTCTATAACGCTCAATATTGTCAATCATAGCACTAGTTCTAGCCATATATACAAGGATAGATCTGATTAAGGGCAACCCTGGAATACTTAGTGGCCACAGTCCTCTGCAGCTGTTGATGCAAGAATTACAAGATCTTTCAGCAAATCTCTTTGGCTGAGTGGCTTCAAAATGTTTTGAGCATAGTTCATCAGCCGAGCATAAAGAGTTACATGTTCCAGGTATTTGAATCAATATAATACAATGTTAACAAAACAAACCGATAGTTTTTACCATATATACGAAAAATTAAAGTGTTAGAAATATAATAGAATCCCCAATCTTGATAAAGAAAGTAGGGCTGTACACGGTCCGGTTCGATCCGGTTTTGACCCTACACCACAAACCGAATCGGATACCCCGGTTTTTGATAACAGTGAACCGAACCGAACCGGAACACTTTATGAACCGGTCAAAACTGAACCGCCAAGTTCGGTTCGGTTTCGGTTTAGGTCTACGGTTCTTTGAGTTTTGCAATCGAAACAAAAAAAATCTCATCTCGATTTAAATCAAAGATTAAATACACCGACAAAGGAAGCTTCCACTTCTATTCTTCAACAAAATTAAGAACTTGCTACCACCTACCACAAAGGAACAGTTCTAACCGAAACTTTAATGTTTTTTCGATTGCCGACGATGTGACGCCGCCGTTGAGCTTAGACCTGCATAGCTACTATCTCGCTTGAGTCTGACCCATCTTTCTTGCTGGCTTTCTATAATTTATATAAGCTAAAAAAAACCATAAAAATATAAACTTTCATCACTTACAGGAAGGCAAAATCACCAAACCCCATTTTGTAAAAATTCATAAATAAGGGTAAGATCAAAACCCCATCTTCCAAAACTAGATTACTACCAAACCCATCAAATGCAAGTTGGTACACCAAACCCAAAGAGGATCAAAAACAAAGCAATCCCAACAGCGCGAAAACGGCTATGAGATTCCTTGCTGCTCATGCCATTGTTAGATCTCAACGGGGGTGGGATCAACTGAATGCCATTGTTAGATCTCAACGGCGCGAAAATGTTCTTTTCTTGAAGGATTCCTATCAACTGTAAAATCCCAACGGCTGCTCATAACCTAACAGGAAGCTCGAAGAATCCCCAAATGTAAAATCCCCTCATCGCCCACGAATCAGAAACGAATCCCTCCTAAGAACTTAATGTTATCTTGATCTGATTAAGGTTTATGGAGATGAAAGTAAGAGGTTTGAGAGAAAGTAAGAGGTGTTATGGTAGTGTGTCGGCTAAAGGCTAAAGACTAAAGAAGTTAGGTTTTACTTTGAATTGTTTTGAGTCTTTTTGACCTTAAGAACAAAATCTAAGGACATTTTAACCCTAATGGCCCAGTTCGGTTCTTAACCGGTTAACCGATCCACTATACCAAACCCGAACCGGAGAGGTCGGTTTGTAAGTTTTTCGAACCGAAAACTGAAAAAATCCGTCCAACAATGCCGAAAGATATTTTGCAAAGATGCAAGAAGCATGCCGAAAAGATGTAGAGCGTGTTTTTGGGGTATTATAAGCTAGGTTCCTAATATTGGCGCATGGTGCATGATTTTGGAAGCCTAGTGATCTAGCAAATGTTATGTACACATGTATAATCATTCACAACATGATCGTCGAAGATGAATGCCATGCTTACATCCGGCAAGTGGATATTGATCCCGAGTTTAGAGATTCCGTTTAGAATTTGAAGGAGGACTTAAATCTAAGACACGCAATCAATACTATGGCGCAGTACATCGAGAAGATTTATTAAATTAAAAATGAAGGTGCTCATTTCCAATTACAAAATAAACTTTCCACGCATTTGTGGAATAAAAAAGGGGCAGAGTAATGTATTTTGTTTCCAAGTTTGTAGTTTTATGTTGAAGTTGTAATGTATTTGGTTTTGAAGTTTGTAGTTTTATGTTGAAATTGTAATGTATTTTATCTACTTGATTGAAGTATGTTTTGCGGAATAATTACGATTGATTATAATTTTATTCAAATAATGAAATTATATAGAACTTAATAACTACTATTAACGCTAATGATTATATCAATCTTCATCACTAGAAACGTCGTCATCACTTGGACACTGCTCCTTCAACTTCTTTGAAAAAAGTTTAATTTGCTTCTTCATCCAACGCTTTTGTATCGATTGTAAGTTACTTGGGTCCGTTGTCATCACCTTAACCAAATGCACATCTTCGATAGTTTTTTTTCTAGTTAGCTCTGTTTTACGCCTCCTTTGAATTTCTGCCTCTCTAGCCTACTTTTGATCCTCTTGTGCTCTAGCTCTAGCTTTATTTTCCTCTTTCTTTGGCTCGTCTCTCACATTCCATGCCGCCATCATGTTTGTCATCGTCTCAAACATCTTCTTCCCCCTAAAAACCTATATTTGACTTTGTCGCTTCTTTTGCCTTGTATTTTTTTTTGCCGTCCGGTCGTACATCCCCATAAGTATACAGTAGTGCATCCAAGTTGATAGAATTATCCAGAATTACGACATTTGGAGTACCGGAAGTAGTATAAAGGAATCGGTGTCAGAATTGCCCGGGCTATCGTTAAAATTTGATTTCCTAGCGACGTTGCGGCCGGGTTGCCCGATGTTCTTAAATTTTGACCATTTTGGGCAATGTTCCAAAACTTTGTAAGCCTCCCTAAATGTAAATGGTTTTTTTTTTTTTAGTTTTTTTAGTGTCTCGTATGCTATACGTTCCTAGAAATCAAGTTTAAAATTCTAATGAGTATGATTTACCTAGCAAAATTAATGAAATGAGAAGAAAAAAAATACTTACGACGTCGCCCGTTCCAATGCCGGTAAAATATCGGCTTTCGAGGTCTTGAATGATGCCTCCAAAAATTGAACATTCCTTATTGAGCCGCCCCTTATACGCTCAATTGACACCGTTGTATGATCGCCACATCGATTGGTCATTATAGAATGAGTTGAATTGGTCACGCACCTTGAACCAAAATATAACAACTTTTTGGTTGTTCGTGGTAGCGAGGTTTTGAGACACTTGGGACCTAGCACATGAGAGATTGACGAAGTCATCGGATGACCAATTTTTGGAGTTCGTGTATCTTTCTTTGTCGTCATCAACTTCATCCTCAACCTTAACTACATCCTCAACTACAATAGGTGTCGATGCCGTCTTTCTTTTAGGCTTCGCATTTCCGCGCGTATTACTTCTCTTGAGAACCAGATTAAGAACCTTAGAGATGACCAAAGAGATGACCAGAGATGCAATCGATGATGTATTGAGGTTCAAATCATTTAAACCCCATGTACCTCTCATCGACGTGGTATTCGAACTTTCACTGGCGTGAGATGACAAATATGGATTTCCTGGTTGAGACTATGAGCCCGTATGAGGATCAAATTGAGAGTAATATCCTTGGTTTTGGTAATGAGAGCAATATCCTTTGGTTTGAGATAGAAATTGATTGTCGTATGGCAGGAATTGTTGTCGAACATGGTGAACACAATATTGGGAAGAGTTATGCATTTGCGATGAATCATATGTGCCGAATTCTGTCAAAAATATGTATTCTTGTTGGTTCGTATTGGAGAATTGAGAGTGGTTTTGAGAATTAGACTGGGAGCTTAAGGATTATATGGTGGTTTTGCTAATAAGCTAAGGAGGGAGAAGAGTGTAGAAGATTAAGAGAATATAGTATAGAAGATGAACGATCTTTATAAATAATAAAATATAGCTGTTGAGTTACTTGGTGAACAAGTTTCCACTTAAATATAGTTGTTGGGCTACTTGGTGAACAAGTTTTCACATAAATATAGCCGCGTTGAGCTACTTGATGAACAAGTTTCCACATAAATATAGCTGTTGAGCTACTTGGTGAACAAGTTTCTACATAAATATAGCCGTTGAACTACTTGGTGAACAAGTTTCCCCTTAAATATAGCCGTTGAGCTATTTGGTGAACAAGTTTCTACATAAATGTAGTCGTTAAGCTACTTGGTGAACAGGTTTCCACATGAATATAGCCATTAAGCTACTTGGTGAACAGGTTTTCACATGAATATAACCGTTGAGCTACTTGGTGAACAAGTTTCGACATAAATATAGTTATTGAGCTACTTGGTGAACAAGTTTCTACATAAATATAACTGTTGAGCTACTTGGTGAACAAGTTTTCACATAAATATAGCCGTTGAACTACTTGGTGAACAAGTTTCCACATAAATATAGCCGTTAAACTACTTGGTGAACAAGTTTCCACATAAATATAGTCATACTTGGTGAACAAGTTGTCAAAAAAAAAAACTAAGTATAGAGAAGATAAGCAAATACATTCCATACTTGGTGTTTTCAAGCGTTTAAAGAAATTCTCTGTATTTCTGAGCTCATAAAAAAACTAATGAAATTAATTTTTCAATAGAGGGAAGGTGCTTCAGGAAATACCTAAACAAAATAGAAGAAAAAAAGACTAAGTATAAACCAATACACCCATAATAGAGGGCAAATGAAGGTGTTTGAGGAAATGCCTCAAAGAAACTTGCTAAAAAAAACTAAGTATGGAGAGGGAGGCATTTCAAGGCAAAAGTTCTGGGATCTTGCCGCGCAATTAAGAACTGCGTGACAAGCTTGATGAGACACGTGGCTTAATTTGGTCTCTCTATTTGCCATGCAGTTCAAAACTGCGTGGAAAGAGGAGAAACCAGATTAATCCCGTGTCTCATCAATCTTGCCACGCAGTTTTGAACTGCACGACAAGAGCCTAAAACTTTTGTATTTGCTTCCCTTCTCCATACTTAATTTTTTTTTGTGATTTTTCTTTGAGGCATTTCCTCAAACACCTAATGCACCTTCTATTGTGTGTGCATCTTTTCATACTTACTTTTATTTTTCTCCTATTTCGTTTAGGTATTTCATTAAATACATTCCCTATATTGCATTATTATAAGAATTAGTTGTTTTATCAGCTCCTCTCTACGAGGAATTTCATTCAAACACTTGAAAAAACCTAGTATTTGAAGCAAACACAAGTTTAAACATAATGCATAATCAATTAAACCTAGGATATCAAAGTTCCGCATGAAAACATAACACAAACTCGATAGTCTGATAAAACATAATAAAACATAGCCTAAGTGGGACGACTTCTCTTCGTCTGGCGGGTGCATCTAGTACGGGCGAGTCTCTCGTCATAGATACATTGGACTTCTGGCTCTGTCTGATAGTTGATAGACATATCAGTTAGTCTCTCTCCAGTGACTTGGATAATTTCCTATAACCGGCGCAGCTGTTCCGCTAACTCCTCTGTCCGTTGAAAGTATTGCCTCGAATCTTCATATGCCGCATGCCGCATTCTTTGGGTTTGATACCATAACTCATCCACACTATACCTATGTGGACATGGGTGTGGTACCTGCATGTCCGGGATCGGTAGCCGTCTACGTTCTCCACTGCTTTCTGCTATCTCTATGAACCATCCCAGATCCCCCACTTTCTCGTCGTATGCCTTAACACCATAGATTTCCATCTGAGAAGACGTGGCTAAACTCGGTGTTGGTGGCAGAGCAACATCGGGCCTCACTAGATCACGCCCGACCATCCAAATATTTTCGGCCCTCTTCACTAAATTACAACCGATCTTGGGATTTAGATGAGCGGCTCGCCAAAATGTCATGTAATCCACGTCAGCAACGATGTAATCATGTCCATCATAGAAGTCTACCTCTTTCGGTCCCTGATAAAGCTGTCGATCGTACCGCGGAAATTCCATAATCTCTTGTGGGGGGTCATAGGGAACACTATCAACCCCAATGTTCTTACGCATATACCGGTCTCCTAAATAACATAGTGTACCGTTCCCGTATGGGACTGAAACTAATGGAACTCTTCTTTGACAAAGCTTTATGGCAACTCTTTCCTCTAGACGGATTGCTTGTCTAGACCTCTCCCATGGTTGCCAATCAATGTTTGTTCGGTCCTTCCATTCTATAATTTCTCTGAACACAACAAATGAATGATGGATCTCAGCCCCTGAACTAGCCCTTTCGTCTCTCCACGCACCCGTACGAGGATAAACATGGTTGAAGTTGTTCATCTTGACTAGATACATTCTAACGCGACAGTACTCGAAGAAGCAAAACTCCAACAGAGCATAGAAGCCTATGATTGATCTCTTCTCATTCCCACTCTTCAAAACTAAGACTTCATCTAGTCCCTGATACAAAGCCGCCATGATCGGAGTACCCCAGTCGAACCTCGACGCACCTAAAATATGGTGGTATGTTAAAGCTGCAAGATAACCGACCGGTAGAGATGTATTTGCATTCGAGAATAAGATATTACCCATCATGTATGTAATAAATGCCCTCGCATACACGATATTTATGTCTTGGTTGTAACTGTTTGTTTGAGAATTCAAAGCGTCTCTCCAGGTTTTCAAATAAGCTAGAGTGATATTACCGTACTTGATGTCGGCCTGAGTGATTCTGGGGAACAATGTTTGTGCTTCTTCGAACTTCGAGTACTTATCGTCCTACGGGAGTTCGAAACCCACCCCAAAACTTATGCCCGATAGCATGACGAAGTCTAACGGCGTAACGCCAAGTTCCCCCACAAGGGAAGTGAAAAGTATGGGTGGAAAGCCACCAACGTTCCACGAGAGCATGAATTAAATGGTTATCCGAGTTTTCCGCCTTAATCGACAAAAAATTTCAAAACTCATATTGTCAACCAACCTCTTCAACGTGGGATACCTGGCAATCCATTAGTACCACTTTAAAACCTTATCCAGTGATCCTCTATATTATATTTCATCTCGGTTTTGCAAAAACAATACATTAACATATTAAATTTTCATTCGAGCATTTCGTCTAACATTTGATAAATAACGTTAATAACACATAAATTTTACACAAAAAACCTACTGGCAATTCTTCTGATCCAATGGAAATATGGACCCAGTTGTCCGAGAGGATATCCACTCGGTGAAAATCCATCATTATCTGGCGTAAAGTGTAACGGCCACATATTCGTGACCAATTCTTTACCTTTTCGTTAACTTCATCACTTTGCCTATGTCTAATTTTGGGAATAACATGACTAAGTCCCGACATTGTTAATCTATGGATAATGGGATTGAATTACTAGGAAAATATGGGGATTGGGAAACTTGAGAAATAAGTTAGGTTTGGGTGCTTAAACTAGAAATACTTAGCAATATGTAAGCGAATGATTGTGGCAATTCGAAGACAATTCATGCAAGCACTACCCGCGCAGTTCTGAACTGCACGACATTAATTAAAAAATAAATAAAAATACGTGGCTTAATCTAATTGGTTCTCTTTGCCACACAATTCTGAACTGCGAGTGGGGATTAAACGTTCCAGATGTTGAGACGTGGCTTAATCTGGGACATAGGTTGTGACTTGGCTAATATCCACCTTGAGTTTGGACTAACTGTTGTGGGGTGGATTGGGGTGGATTCATTTTTGGGGTGGATTTGGGCAAACCCACCCTCCAATTGCTGCATATGCTCTAATGAAATTATACCATACCTTTATTCGTGCGGCTATTCCCTCTCCCCCACCAGCTCATTCTTACCTTCTTATCACCAACAGTTGCTATGGAGCGGTATTTCTCATAGTTGTATGGATTTTTTTCGAAAAGAAATTGATGAACATTAGAAAAGATTACTGATGATGAATGAAATCTTCTCATCTGCAGAAAGCAACAAACTAGTATATGAGTGAGTCTAGTTGCATCTAGGTTAATGCTTTACCATGGAGCAACTATTATTGATTTCCATTTTTTCTGTCATCCAAGCATTGTGCATAGGTTTTCAGGAATCTTTATTTCAGCAAAACATTAACCTAATAATAGCTACGTACAGACTCGGTTTCGAAATTTCTCAATGGAAATGCAAGCCTTCCCCCTTCAAAATCTAGAAACAAAAAAATGTTTAGTCAGGTTCAGTCAGGGATCTTGAGGAGTTACAGTACTCCCAAGATGATCTCCATATTCAGTCAGGTTCAACGTTTTTCAAATTAGGCTTGGAACATGGACGCCCCCTTACTGATCTTTTGTAGCCATGCTATGTTATTCGGTGTCAAGAGCAATGAAGGGGTCAGGGATTACAGTACTCCCAAGATGATCTCCATATTCAGTCAGGTTCAACGTTTTTCAAATTAGGCTTGGAACATGGACGCCCCCTCCTTTACCGATCTTTTGTAGCCATGCTATGTTATTCGGTGTCAAGAGCAATGAAGGGGTCAGGGATTAATACTTTTCAATCGATAGAAAAAACCAATTATTTTCAAGAAAAAAAAATCACCAGCAACATATAAAAAACTTAACAGACAGGCTCAAACATATCTCATGTTTCATACTAATAATAACAGGAAAGAACTGAAATAGGAAAAAACCAAGGGTTTTAAACCACTTATCTTATAATAACCCAATCCTTACAAAATTTCGATGAGAGCAAAGACTTCAGACTTTCTCTGGCACCAAACAGTTTTTGTTCAGCACCACTTATCTTATAATAACCCAATCCTTACAAAATTTCGATGAGAGCAAAGACTTCAGACTTTCTCTGGCACCAAACAGTTTTTGTTCAGCACCTGCAAAGCGGGTCTTCTCATCTCAATTTGTTTTTCCTTCTATCAAAAACCAATTAACGAACGATGTTAAGAACTAACAATGAATACCGCACCCCAAAATTTCCTGTGAGAAAATGATTAGTCAGTTACCTTGGTATCATTGTTTTTGCTGTCTCCAGCAATCTTCGCCTTACTTTTGAACATCTTCCTAAGCTGCCTTAGACTGATCTCGTTAGACACCAGGCGATTTTCACCTACGTTCTCCTTTTCTTCAGCAACTTCCATGGTTTGTTTACAGTTAGTATTCAAGCTCAAGCTGACATTGTTTGTATTCTCCACACACTCATCCAAAACCTTGATAATTGTCTTAGGAGTTCCCACCAACGGCTTCTTGTTCGCTGAATTCAGAGGTGTCATCTTTAATTGATCCGAGATTGGTTCAGCAATTTGGTTGAATTTTTTCATCACACCTTCAAGTGAATCCATTTGATATACCCGATCCTCTGGTTGATATGCGTTTAAACCTTCAACATCAGATTCATTATCACCATTGGACTGCTCAGAAACTAACCCCATGATATTGGCGCTAACCTTGGAGGCTTCGGTAGAAGAATCTTCCTGACTAGCAATCAGATCCTCTTCAACAGGAATTTTATCGTTGGAAATTAAAATATCAGATTCATTGTCACCATTGGGATTAAGGAAATCCTCAGGTTTGGACTGCTCTGAAACTGACCCCATGATACTGACAGTAACATCGACTGATGAGGCTACGGTACAAGAAACATATTCGGAAACCATATCTTCCTGATCAACAATTGGATCATCTGTGACAGGAGATTCATATTTGGAAACCAGAACTTCTGGACCAGCATTTAAATCTTCATCGTTACTGACGGTAACATCGACTGATGAGGCTACGGTACAAGAAACATATTCGGAAACCATATCTTCCTGATCAACAATTGGATCATCTGTGACAGGAGATTCATATTTGGAAACCAGAACTTCTGGACCAGCATTTAAATCTTCATCGTTACAGTCATCGTCTCCTTCCTCCACTGGTGACAGCTCATTAACTAAGGCTGGGATAATTTCTTTAACATCCGACAAAGCTTCAGTAGAAGAAATATCTTCTGAAACCGGGTTATACTGATCTGCAATAGAATCCTTCTTAATAGGAAAATCATCTTTGGAGTCAACTTCTTTACCAGCATTTGAATCTTCAACATCAGATTCATGCCCTTCTTCCACATCAAGGAATTCCTCTGGTTTGGACTGCTCAGGAACTAAGGCCATTACACTGTCTTTAACCTCAGAGGAGGCATCAGTAGAAAATACATATCCAGAAACCTCATCTTCCTGATCTGCTATCAGAACCTCTTGCTTAACAACATTAGTGCCTGTGCAGATATAACAATAATCAGCTTACAGATAGCAAATTGATAAAGAATGAAGTCCAAACTAATATTCAAAAAGAAATACAAAGGAAATAAAAATGATTACTGATACAGTACCTTCATTTTCTTTGATTTCTTCTTTAACTTTAAAGAGTGATTTCTTCTTCTTAAGTTCAGGCTCTTCCTCCGACAATGCAGATATCTTAATAGCTTCGGTCCTTCTCCCACCCTTTGGAACGAATTCCAATGCTTTCTTCTCTGACATCAATCTCCTAGAACGCCTTGTACTATAAACCATACCAACAACAGGTTTCTCCTCTTCCTTCACATCCATGGTTTCAATTTTTTTCACACTAAAAGCAGCTGTGGCTCTTTTGCGACCAGTTCGCGGCACAGGTGTTTGAGAAATGTCTAATCCAGACATCTTCTCAATCAGATCTGTAGGATCTTTCTTTTCCTGCTCTTCTAGTTTAATTTTTCTTGTTGATCGACGAGTATGAGTAAGCGCAATACAACTTTCAGGCTCAGTTTCGATACCAACATCCTTCCGGGGTGCTTTACGGGTGGTGGTTTTCCGGCAGGTGAGAGGTGATTCTGGTACAGCTGCTGGGTTTCCAATATCTTCGATTCCTTCAACCTAATCAATCAAAGAAAACAAAGATTAGCCTAAATATGGTCCTAACCCCTAATCTAATTACTGTATTAGACATCTTGCGGGTTTGATGGATTTTAGAGATAAAACCACATTTTTGATTATCTTCGCAAGATTCATAACATTAATGTAAATTCTTTAATGACAGACAGAAATCAAACAGCCCCATTTATTCAATTCTTTGATTCACAAACCAAACAACCCTATTAATTTCTACGATCTGATATCAAACAACCCCATCGATTCGATTCGTGGGATTTATGTGATAATAGAAACAAATCTTCAGTGGGTACAAATAATCAAAAACAAATCAAATACCCCCATTAACTCGATTTCTCCGACCCAAAATCAAACAACCATTTCAATCGAATTGTAGCGATTTACACAATAAGAGTAACATAGCTTCAATGGGTATAACTAATCAGGAAAACAATAACATCCCATTAAATTACCTTGATGAGATTTGAGAGCGCATCAGCCATGGCTACATTAGTCATGTTTGCGGGAATCTTGTTCCTCTTGCATAGCGTTTGAAGATCCCTTCTTGCCAAACTGTGGAAATCCATCGCGATTGTTTCAAAGAGATGAAACAGAGATTGAGAGAGAGAGAGGTGAAGAGAAGAGAAGAGAAGAGGGAGAGCTGTATGTATAGGTGAGGGGAGATAAAGAGACGTTGTGCCCTAATCCCCAAAATGTGACCGTTTGGAATTTGAATTTTGAATTTTGAATTTTGTGATTTGAGCGGCCGCGCGAAACCCTAACCCTAGTTTTGCTTTTGAGTTTGGACAATCAGACATTTTAGCCGTTGGATTAGGATTTCATCTTTCGTGACTCTCGGATTAACTTGCGGGGCTTTTTTAGCTGTTTATTTGGGAAGTCCATGTGTTAAAAAAAAAAAAAAAAAAAAAAAAAAAAAAAAAAAAAAAAAAAAAAAAAAAAAAGGGGGGGGGGGGGGGGGATTTTTTTTCTATGAATGGCTAACTCATGGGGAAACTGCTATGTGATCGCTTCAGCTAAAATGAGAACCAACGAATATCAATTTCAAAGTTTAATTTTCTTAAAATGATACGTCGCTTCAAACTTGATTTGTGAAAAGACTTGGAACCCCAAAAATGGTAGGACATTTGAATTGCAATTTTATGTAGTGGATTTGGAGTTGTTAGGGTCCGAACCCCGCATTCTACTCATATATTGTTTGTTCCACCTAGTTGGTGTTGAAAATATAAACAGGTTAATTACCTCGTTTCCAGCATAGGAGAACATAATATAGAAATAAAATACTTGAGCAGAAAGTAGGAACTGATAATAATAGCTGAGTCGAGTACTAGGTCTCTCTCTTTAAGACGTTTCGTTGCACTGCCCAATTTATAAATAGTTTGTATTGTAGCGTGCTGTTGAGAATCGAGGTAGCTAGTCTCTCTTCCACGACAAGAATGAATCGCGAAAATCGCCGAACAAGAAATAAACAACGAAGAATGAAACAAACAAAGCAAGATTTACCCGGAGGAGGGAAGTAGAAAACCCTTACGGATAAAAAACCACTCCCAGCGAAGAATCCACTATGATCAAATAGGTTACAAACAATCTCTCCAATCTTCATCTAAGCTTTTAATGGAGTCTCTCAAACCCTAGTTATTCTCTATAATTAAGCTCACAAAAGATACAATAAGAAACACCCTAAGTATCCCTTATATAGTTGGGAGGTTATTACATCATTTAGGACTTAAAATACGGATCACGAGGCATGCCAACGTCTTCACTCCAACCTTCTAAAACTGTGTTTACAAAGTTTATTCGAACAGAATGGGTTCTGAGACTTCTATTCAGATAGACTTTGAGTCTATTCAAACAGATTGCCTTCTATTCGAACATACGTATAACTTTATTCAAATAAAGTTACTTCTGCCTCTTTTGTTCAAACAAACCAAAGTCTATTCGAACAGAACACTGAAAATTCATATTTTCCTTCCGTTTTTGATCATCGCTCTTTCCATGAACTCCAATGATTATCCACGAACATAATTCAAGTTCATTACTCAATAATCTTGATGCGCAATAGTCTTCAAACTCTTCACTATAGTACCCGTCCCTGTTATCCGACCTAAGACATTTCAGTTTCAAGTCGATTTCATTTTCAAATAGAGCCCTCCATTTCTTAAACTTATTAAACACGTTCGATTTGTTCTTCACAAAGTACACCCATAATTTACGAGTAACATCATTAATGAAAGTAGCATAATAATGAGAACCACCAAGAGAAGATACCTTGGTTGGCCTCAGACATCTGTATGAACAAGATCTAGCATTTCAGGTTTCCTTGATCTTCTTGTTATTTTGAAACTAACATTTTTTTGTTTATCAAGAACACACTCTTCACAAAACTTAAGATCAACCACATCAAGACCCTCTAGCTTTCCCTTACTAACCATCATCTTCATCCCTTTCTCACTCATGTGACCGAGCCGTTTATGCCAAGTACTTGTATCAATCCCCGAAGTGGTCATACAAATAGTAAAAATTATGCCTTGGTTGTATACAACGTTTTTTGTCTTAATCCCCGAGCTACTACCATAGCTCCCTTTGTAACCCTCCAGAAATTATTACCAAAGGTGCTTACATATCCACCATCATCCGACAATTGGCTAACCGAGATAAGGTGATGCCTCAATTTGGGTACAAGTTACAGATTCTTTAAAACCAATGTCGCCCCCAAAGGCAACTTCAACCTAGCATTTCCGTTTCTAGTAATACTACGGGCACTCTTGTCTGTAAGGAAGACCGTACCGAAGTCACCTTTAGCAATATTGGTTAGGAAACCTACATTTGCATTAACATGGAATGAGGCACCTGAATAAACTATCCATGATTCATTAACATTGTCGTACGAAAGAAGAGCCTCATAAGAATTAACCTCCTCAGTAAGGTTTATTGTATTTTTCTCCTCATCATTAACTTTCTTAGAAAAATTATAATCACGCCTAAAGTGATCCTTCTTTCCACAAGTTCAATATGGCACCAAACGGCTTGGAATTTTGCTTGACTGTGAACGACCTCTTCCATTCTTTGACCCCTTTCTATAGAACCTCCCTCTTTCCTCCATGTTCAACGCACTGCTGTTTGAACTCGAAGAAGTTGAGATGATTTTTGCCTATTCTCTTCACTCATAATCAAAGAAATAATAATGTTAAATCTAATTTTCTCCTTCCCCGATGAATTGCTCACAACTATAATAAAACCTTCCTCTCAGGCATCTGCCTCAAAAGAGCCCACGCTCTTACATTCTCGATAAAAGTAATTTTCACAGATTCAAGTTGAACATGAATAATATTGAACTCACTAATATGAGCTTCCACACTACCATTATCTTTCATCTTTAAAGTAAACAAACGACGTAATAAATGTACCTTATTTGCCTCTGACGGTTCTGAGTACATAGATGATAAAGTCTTCATCAAATTCTTCGTTGTCGCAACTTCAGAGATCATATGTACAATTTGAGATGATATCGCCAACCTAACGATTCCAAGCGCCTTGCGATCCAATGGCGTCCACTTTGCAGTATCATGATCTGCCGACTTTTTCAGAATTCCACCAAGTCGTAAGTCAAGATCCTTCTAATAGAGATAATCTTCTACTGGATCTTCCACACTCAAAAAATTAAACCATTGAGCTTCATGATCTTCAATTTCTCTACGTTGGCCATCGCTTTTGACCATACAAGCCCTATAAAAGGTGTTTTGTGAAATTCCTAGACGCTTGAGACTAATCAATTTCGATTCCTTTAGGTCTAAATTGTCAGGTCCTAATTCCTCTGAATTAATGGCCTAAGATAAACTTAAATCAAGTTAATCCAATTATCTAATGTCAAACAAGTAGTTAGAAATTAAAGAATCATGCAACGATTTTTAACCCTGTGGGAAAACCTTTATCAGGAGAAAAACCCACAGGTCACTGTCGAATCCCCGACAACTAAACAATCCACTATATGAAAAAGAACTACAAGAATTTAATCACTTACAGACTCGATAAACACCTCTCATGGTTATCTCTCTTCCAAGTAATCTTTCTGCAATCAATCCCGCGTTCTCGGAATGCCTCGCTTCAATCTCTCGTCGAAGCTCTAAGTCTTGAGTCGCTCAAGTTCTTCAATGCATGACTAGGGTTTCTTGATCAATAGATTGATTTAAGATTTGAGTAATTTGATTCTCTCTTGAATCTCTCAAAGAAGATCTCTCTTCACTCTAAAAAAATAAGCTCTTAAAAATATAGGTTTTTAAAGAAGTGAGTCTTAAAAAAAAGGTAAGTATGTCTTAAATAGTGAAACAGAAAACACGGGCTCTATTCGAATAAGAACAATCCTATTCGAATAGGATCAAACTGGAAATCACGCTGAGGTGAGTTATTCGAATAGAAAGGAATCCTATTCGAATCGAAGGAATCTTTCCAAGCTTTGAAATCACGCTGAGGTAAGTTATTGGAATAGACCAAAATCCTATTCGAATAAAAGAAATCTTTTCAAGCTTGAAATCACGCTGAGGTAAGTTATTCGAATAGGCAGAATCCTATTCGAATAGAAGGAATCTTTCCATCTCTATTCGAGTAGAAAATAGTCTATTCGAATAGAAGCTCTATTTTCTTAAGAAAGACATTCTTACTAGTTTTTCATACTCTGTAAAAGGCATAGGCTTGACTTTTTAGAACAAAGAGTTAGAAACCCACTTACCAGTTCAGAGTCAGTATGTCCAGCTGTAGTCGCTCCACGTGCACCCACTAACGCCGGATAACTACGAGAAAATGCTGATGCCTACTCTTGACACTAAATGAAGCAAACTCCAAAAAATGGATGTTTCAATCTCTCCCTTCGTTTCATTTTGTGTCAAAACATGAACTAGGTAATCAAAGAAAAAATTACAGGCACGATGGACTAACTCACTCACTGAGCACCCATCCTCAAAAACATATTCTCTGAAATCCCTGCACACTTAACAAGATACATCACGTAACCGTTCACATTCAAAATAATGGATTCAGAGGACTAAAAAAACTTACCTGACTTACCTGTCAGGAACATCTCTCCCCCTTTTTGACACAGAGGAACAAAGGGTAAGTGAACACAAAGAGAGAATAATTAAATCATATCAAATATGCCAAATGAAATATAGTCACAAAAGATGGAAATATCATGAAATATAAGAATAACAATATCATGAAACCGTTAGAGCATCCATTAGAAATGAAACTGTTAATATATAGCATATCCAAAAAATGACTTCCAAAAAAAAATACACAGTAAAGATAGCATAGTCTGAAACAGTCACAAAGATGAGAAACACTAAGAAAAGAAAAAACAAAAGAAGACTGCTCGTCTAAGACTGCTCATCTCTATCTGGAGCTAGAGGACCACTGCTCAAAGCATCCATAGAAGTCTGAAGCCGACCAAGTGCATCCGTGAATATCTGAAATTGAGACTTGATATGTGTCTCCATCCTAATAAAACAAGTCTCTATGTAGGAGTGCAAAACAGATAAATCCTATGGAACCAACTCAGTAGGAGCAGAAGCAGAAGGGCCAGGTAAATCAGTAGGAACAGTCCTAGAAGTAGAAAGTCTCGCAGCTCGCCTAGCAGATATAGACTCAGTCCCTGAGTCTGCTGCATCTCCTTTGGTCTCTGACTCCGAAATTGGAATCATATGCTTTCTGCTCTTCTCCCAATACCGAGAGTTAATCACTTTGTTTTTTCCATCAATCTCCTCATCAGGATGAATCACATAACCCATATCAGTCAGAATCTGAGCGATGAACCTGCTGTAAGGCAAAGGACGAGTCTGGTGGTCCGGGTTTGCCGTGGCAAACATCTCATATAAAATAATCAGAGCCAAATCAACGCGGATCCCTTTAGCGTAAAGATACACTAAATAAATCATATTGCCCAGGAGAACATTCTTATTCCCCAGTTGGGGAATGATGTTCTTGTGTGCTACCATATGGAAGAGATAAAGTGTTGGGCTCACGTTCTTGCATTTCAGATATGTACCTTTCTTCCTTCCCGAAACAATAAGCTCATCCTCCATCACCTCCTTGGGTGGAATCTCTAAAAGAATCGGAGGCCACTCCAGAGGTGGCACATCTGAGTCGACAGGCTCTTCGAGACCAAACGCTGTCTGAATATTATCCGAATCGATATGAAAATCAGTCCCATCTATGGTGACACAGAATGTCTTGTTAATTCCCGTACCTTGGACAACCCGGAGTGTGGCATAGAAAAGTTGAACTAAACGAGGGTAGCACGACATCTTCGGTTCCATAATCCCCGTCCAACCATGTATATCAAAAATCTCAAAAATCATGGAAATATCGGGATATTTTACACACAGCTCTGCTCTATCCAAAGTCACCTCTTTCTGATATCCGCAAAATTTAAACCTGATTTCAGAGTTTCCCAGTTTTGTGGATAATGACCTCGTACTTCTGCACTAGACCCTCCCCGCTTCGCTAGTTACTCGAGGGAGAGTGCGAGACGGACCCGTCCTAGTACCTCGATTCGTCTGTCCCCATTTTTCCATATTGCTCGTGTTGGGAACAGAAGAATCCTCCTGTGGACGTTTTACTCTGGCCATATCAAATATCGTGCGAAGAATCCACTGTAACCAAAGTAACACACAATAACCAAACAAACTCCGTATAAACCTGCAAGCAAAAACTCTAATTTCTCCAAACTTACCCCACACGGTTAAGCAGGGGAACCCAATAGACAATGATTCACCTCCTTGAATTCAATCAACAACCCAAATCTTCAGCAACAACTCAACCAATAATAGTTTAAATAAATTTCTCCAAATTTAAGCCTAAACAACAGTAATCCTCCCCAAGCAGTAACGTATCCGCACAATGAACGATGAATATGGTGAATAATAAGAGAGAGAGAGTGGAACCAACCTTGAAGGAGCCAAAAGAACCCAAAACCAAACCCTAGAATTATGACTGTCTCGCTCAAACTTGTCGAATTGAGAATCCAAGTTGAAAGTGCATACAATTTAATGTAGTAGAGATGTAGTACCGATGAATTGTGCAAGAAAATAAAACCAATTTGAAAATTCTAGAGTAGAAAGAGAGACAGCGTTGGAGAGTTGAGTGAGAGTAAAGAGAATAAAAAAAAATCAAGTGTTGTATTTATATTAAAATGCAAAATTGACCTCTATTCGAATAGGATCAACCCCTATTCTAATAACAATTGCCTCCAATTTTTTTAAAAACAAAGTTGGACTGAATTATTCGAATAGGAAAAAAATTGTATTCAAATAGGAAATGAAAATTTCGAAGCCAAAAAAAATGCTGAGGCAATTTATTCAAATAAGGAAAATTCATATTCGAATAGAAAAGATTCCTTGTGAAAACTATAAAATGCTGAGGAAAATTATTCGAATAGGAAGAAATTCTTATTCGAATAGAAAGAATCTTCGACAAACACATAAACAAAATGGAAAACCAAAGGCTAAGCAACACAAAGAAAAAAACTTCCCTTGTCTACTCTATATCAGAGAATAATCACTGGCTATATGAATCTCAGATAGAACATCATTCAATAGAAAATTCAGACTGAATAAGTATTTACTCAGAGTGTGTGTGTGCACAGTCAACATAAACCAGTACCATGCATTCGGCAGACCTAACATCCAGAAATAAGATACAAAAAGGAAAGTTGTTTCAACTTAGGCCTCTCATGGGTGGTCACTCGAATTCACTGAAAATTGACTAGCTAACACTTTGTGAAAAATATGAGTATGAATAATATGCCAAGAAAAACTCATATTTCATCAAATAAGAAGCGCACTGTGAGCTGGAAGATCTCATGGATATGGAATCAATTGTCAGGAATGGTGTCAAGATAATTAATATAGACTCCATATCTCTCACCTCCACTAAACTAGTTGTGTTAAACACAAGATCAAACAGGTATTGAAAAGGTTATAATGTAGGCATGGGTAGGCAAATGATGGAGTAGGTGTTTTGCTGGCATTCTGAGACTGCAGTAATACTAACTCCCCTTTTCACTTGAAGGCAAAAACATCTTCTGTCATTCTCCTTTTTATTAAGTACACTAAGGGATATACCTCACCATATCTTTCTTCTTTTTTTTAAATTGAGATACTAAAATGTCATTCATATACTTCTTTTTATTCTATCATTCTTCTCTGCATCTTCCCCAAAAAATCATTCATATACTTCTTTTCCCTTCTTTTTTTGTTGGTTTTTTTTTTACTGAATAATCTCAGAACAAATGGGTAAAAATAAGGAATTTTGGTAGAAAAGAAAAACCATATTTTAAGGCACAAAGGGCTGTAAGTGGATAAAAATAGGGTTAGATATAACAAAGGCCAAAAATGTGTAGCAATAAAATGCCTATTATCATATCTTCGGTTGAACGCAGTCACTTTTTTGTCTCGAATAAAAATATGGAATGTTTTATTTAACTAACTTGAACTTAAGCTTGCCATTTGACAATTGAGTAAGGAAACGAAATGAGATCAAAACAACAAGATCAAAAGGAGGAGTAAGTTTCAGAACACTCGAAGCTAATAAAGATGGTCAGATCCTCACATAACATTAGGTACAAAGTCTCTGCATTTATCCTAAAGCATAATATCACTGAGTGTCTATCTATCAAAGCATGCGATAGTTAACTGTCGTGAGCGAAATTAAATCCAAGTAAGCACTATACTGAACTGTCCTAACATAAAATTAGAAAGTATATCTGACCAAGCAAATATCACTGTGATAATCGACTAAAATAGTGTAAAAAGAAAGGAAAATACATACTTAATCAATAGAGCAGACACCAATTGACCATCTCAGAAGCTCAAACCTCATAGTATCTAACGGCTTGGTGATAAAATTGGCTAACTGACTCTCTGTAGGTACATACTCAATACTGACTATCTTGCGCTCAACTAGATCTCGGATGAAGTGGAACCGAATGTCGATATGCTTGGTTCTGGAATGTTGTTCAGGATTCTTGGAGATATTGATCGCACTCGTATTATTACAAAACACTGACATTGTCCCCTGGACTATTCCATAGTCAAACACCATCTGTTTCATCCAAATCAATTGAGTGCAACAACTACCCGCAACAATATACTCCGCTTCTGCTGTGGATTGGGAAATGTAATTCTGCTTCTTGCTCTGCCAAGCCACAAGATTATTCCTAATATAATAGCATCCACCAGAAGTGTTCTTCCTATCATCTGCATTACCTGCTCAATCTGTATCAGAATACCCAATAATCTCAGAGGTTGTGTCATGTGAATGCCATAAGCCAAAATCAGAAGTCCCACATACATAATGAGTAATGCGCTTAACCTATAAATGGGACTCTTTCGGACTACCTTGATAACGAGCACATATACATACACTAAACATAATATCAGGACGAGTAGCAGTAAGATAAAGTAAACTACCTATCATACTTTTATACGTCTTTCGATCAACATCCTTACATGCCAAGTCCTTACTTAGCTTTGTTGTGGTACTCATGGGTGTCCTAGCATGCTTTACAGAAGAGAGACCAAACTTCTTCACAAGATCCCTAGCATACGTGGATTGAGAAAGAAATATTCCTCTATCCATTTGTCGTATTTGGAGACCTAAGAATTAATTTAGTTCCCCAACCATGCTCATTTCAAATTCACTTTTCATTAAAGCTACAAAAGAAGAGGTTAGTGAACTTGAAGTTGGGCCAAACACAATATCATCTACATATACCTGAGCAACTAGTATCGTGCCTCCCTTCTGTTGGATAAACAATGTTTTATCAACTCCCCCTCGAACAAATCCCTTAGCAAGAGGAAATTAGAAAGTCGTTCATACCAAGCGCGAGGAGCTTGCTTCAAACCATAAAGTACCTTCTTCAAGTAGAACATAGGATCGAGATGATGAGGATCTCCAAACCCTTTTGGTTAAGACATATACACTTCTTCCTCTAAGAGCCCGTTCAGAAATGCACTATTTACATCCATTTGATATAACTTGAATTTTTTATTGCAAGCAAGAGCGACAATAGTCGAATAGACTCAAGTCTTGCAGTAGGGGCAAACGTTTCAGCTACATTAACCCCTTTTACTTGATTGTACCCTTGAGCGACCAATCGAGCTTTGTTTAGGACTACATTCCCAAGTTCGTCATATTTGTTCTTATAAACCCATTTAGTCCTAATAACATTTGTACTTGAAGGATGTGGAACCAAATCCCAAACATCTTGATGTAGAAACTGCCAAAGCTCATCTTGCATTGCATGAAGCCAATATTCGTCTAAAAGAGCTTCCTTTACCGTAGTTGGTTCAATCACCGAAACATAACAAACACAGTGAACCATCTCATGATGTTGGCTTCTAGTTTAAACCCGAGAAGTAGCATCCCCAATAATATCGGCATGTGAGTGATCCTTACGAACTTGATGCCATCCGGGTTGCGGTACACTTGGAGTGGGAGGGGGTATCGGAATTGGAAGTCGCGGAGTAGGTAACGAAAAATCACTCTTTTATGTAGGACTCGATGCAAGAATATCAGTAGATGGTTCTAGAGTTTCCGTTGTACAGTCATCTTCTCTCACATCTGTAGAACCAATGGTACAAGTATCATCTACTACCACATTACAGGACTCCATCATCACTTTGGTTCTCAAATTGTAGAATCGAAATGCTCTACTATTTGTTGAGTAGCCCAATAGAATACCTTCACCACTCCGAGAGTCAAATTTCCTAATATTTTCTCGATCTCTAAAGATGAAATATTTACTTCCAAAAACCCAGAAATAATGGACATTCGGCTTCTTTCCAAACCACAATTCATAGGGCGTGTTTAAGGTAAGTAGACGTAGATATACTCTATTAATAGTATAACACGCAGTACGAATGGCCTCCCCTCAAAAGTGTGCCGGAAGATCCTTGCTATGAAGAAAGACACGTCCCATTTCTTGAAGAACTCTATTCTTCCTTTCTTCAACTCCATTTTGTTATAGAGTGATTGGAGCAGAGAATTCATGTTTAATCCCATTAGAAGTACAGTACTCAATCACCCCAGTATCCTTAAACTCACCTCTACGATCAGTTCGAATTTTATCAATAGAGCAATATTTCTTATTTTGGATTCGAAGTGATATAGTACGGAATTCTTCAAATGTGTTAGACTTCTCTCTCAAAAGTGTTATCCATGTATACCCAGAGAAGTCATCTACCATTACCAAAATGTACTTTTTACCTCCCAAGGATGCCGTTCTCATAGGACCCATCAAATCCATGTGTATCAGCTCAAGAGTCCGAGTAGTAGCAATATTGTTGGACTTCTTGTGAGAGCTCTTTGTTTGCTTGCCAACTTGACAAGGACCGCAAACCATGTCGCTCAATCTTCCTAACTTTGGAACTCCCCGAATCATCTCTTTACTTGTAATCTTGGAGAAATCATTGAAGTTTATATGTTCCAATCCTTAATGCCATAACTTTACATCATTCAGTTTTGTTTTATTACATAGTATAACTTTTTGTTGAACAACATAGTAATTATCAGTGGTTCTTGCAGCATGCATCCCACGTTGTCCTTGAGAGTTCAAAACTTCACGTTCACCTTTGGAAAATGTAACAGTATGATCCATATCACATAGTTGGCTGACACTCAGAAGATTCGCCTTCAGCCCCTTAGCCAAGAGAACATTGTCAATTACCGGAGTACCGAGTCCTTCGGCCTGTCCCCTTCCGGCCACAGGAGATGTGCTTCCATTACCAAATATAACATCACCTCCTAGAATACTCTCTAGGTGACACAATTTGGATTCATCACCAGTCATATGACGGGAATACCCACTATCCATATACCATTTAACTGACTTGAAAGCATTCAGGGCAGTTAGTGCAACATTACACCTTATCTGAGGTGCCAAATTCATCTTTCGTACCCAAATGCTCTGAAGAGTTCTTCGACCTGTAGTTTCCTGTACAAACCATCTAGATACATTCTCACGTTTCACGTTAGTAGACATTACATTAGAATTATATCGATATCTATCAAAAGGACGAACATATGATTGATAAGGTCCAACAAATCTACAGTACGGTGCAATATGTTCCTTTCTACCACATAGACTACAATAGTAAATTTGAGAGAAAGAAACCCTTTGGGCATGATCATGAGTAGTGGATATCATGTTATGTATATAAAACGAGGTAGCAGCAGTTGCTTTCACAAACTGTGTGATTTGGGGAGTCTTGGCACTCGGAAGAGATTCCTCATATCCTAGACCCCTTTTGTCACTGTCTGTCTTTTCCATACATAACATTTTATCAATGTTCTTGGCCCCGTGACAAAACTTCTCAAGTTTCTACTGAGATAAAACTACATCAAGCTTGGCCAAACGAAGTTCGTCCAAAGTTGATTTCATTTTCTCTTTTACATCATTAACTTCTTTTTTTAGAAAAACAACTTTGTCACTAAGGCATTGTTTCTCATTCTCAAGTACCTCTATCTCGTGACTTGTACTCTCAATTTTGCTTTGAAGTTCGCATGTAAGTGTATCAACTTGGTCTTTTAAGACTTTATTGCGTTTACCTAGTTTCATACACTTAGCAAGAGTTTGAGCATACAAGTCCTCAAGAGTCAGGTCATCAAACTCATCTTGCTCTTGATTACTCTGATTTTCATCAAAATTTTCAAGTTCAAAGACATCAAAATTACTATTGCCACAAGTAAGAATGGTAGGATAAGAAATAAAATTTCCATTATCAACTACTTGGGAATGAATCTCATTGTTATCATGTTCATCATCACTGTCATCCCAAGTAACACTGATATTCATAGCTTTATGATTAGTGCCAGATTTCTTACTAGGACAGCTATGGGCATAATGACAAAACTTGTGACATTTAAAATATTCAACTTGATTAAGGTCAATATCACTGTTGGTCTGCCGGTTATATGTCTTGACCCAATCATGAGGTCGCGGTTTATAGTTCATTGATTGCCCTTGTTTTTGTTCTTGTTTTTGAAACTGTCATTTCTTCAAGATTTTTTGAAACTGCTGACTAATAAGAGTAATTGATGAATCTATCCGAACCTTCATCATCATCTGAGATAAATGAGTGATCAACCTCTCTAAAACCCTTGGAAGAAGAGGAGTAAGATGAAAACTGGAAAGCAACACTTTTATTCTTCTCAGGGTTCTCCATCCTCATCTCAAGTTCAAACGTTCGCAATTTTCCAGCTAATGTATTGGGCTTCAATTTTTTTTAGATCTTGAGCCTCCTCGATAGCATTACGTCTGGACCTAAAGCTCTTAGGAAGAGACCTTAGGACTTTGCGAATAATCTTAGCATTAGAATAAAGAGCTCCTAATACGGTACTAGTGTTTGAAATATCTCTTAGCCTCGTATTGAATTCATCTAACGGTTCATTTTCACTCATTCTGATATTCTCAAATTGTGAAGTAAGCATCTGTAGCTTACTTTCCTTAACTGTATCATTGCTCTCATGAGTTCGAACTAGAATGTCCCAAGCTTCTTTCAAAGTGGTACAAGCAAAGAGATGCCGAAACTCACTTTGGCTCACAACCATAAAGATTGCATTGAGGCCTTTAGAATTATAGCCGGCGGCATCCTTTTCATCCTTTGTCCATTGATTCCTAGGTTTCTGGACCTCTATGGAATCCCCTGGTTCTCCTTGCATCATAGTAGGATGCGGCCAACCATTCTCAATGGTAATCCATACATCTTCTCCGATTGATTGTAAGAATGCAACCATTCGGACTTTCCAGTATGGGTAATCTTTGCCATCAAAGAGTGGAGGGAGATTTACAGGACCTCCAAACTTTTCAAAACTCATTATTCTCAAGAGAACTATCCGAGATCCACGCGTAGGTTGTTAAACCTCAAAGCGTGACCGCTCTGATGCCAATTGAAATTCCTAGACGCTTGAGACTAATCAATTTTGACTATTTTAGGTCTAAATCGTCAGGTCCTAATTCCTCTGAATTAATGGCCTATGATAAACTTAAATCAAGTTAATCTAATTATCTAATGTCAAACAAGTAGTTAGAAATTAAAGAAGCATGCGACGATTTTTAACCCTGTGGGAAAACCTTTCTCAGGAGAAAAACCCACAGGTCACTGTCGAATCCCGGACAAATAAACAATCTACTATATGAAAAAGAACTACATGAATTTAATCATTTATAGACTCGATAAGTACCTTTTATGGTTATCTTACTTCCAAGTAATCTTCTTGCAATCAATCCCGCATTCTCGCAACGCCTCGCTTCAATCTCTCGTCGAAGCTCAAAGTCTTGAATCGCTCAAGTTCTTCAATGCATGACTAGGGTTTCTTGATCAATAGATTGATTTAAGATTTGAGTAATTTGATTCTATCTTGAATCTCTCAAAGAAGATCTCTCTTCACTCTCAAAAAACAACCCTTAAAAATATAGGTTTTTAAAGAAGTGAGTCTTAAAAAAATGGTAAGTATGTCTTAAATAGTGAAACAGAAAACACGGGCTTTATTCGAATAGGAACAATCCTATTCGAATAGGATCAAGCTGGAAATCACGCTGAGGTGAGTTATTCGAATAGAAAGGAATCCTATTCGAATCGAAGGAATCTTTCCAAGCTTTGAAATCACGCTGAGGTAAGTTATTCGAATAGACCAAAATCCTATTTGAATAGAAGAAATCTTTCTAAGCTTAAAATTACGCTGAGGTAAGTTATTCAAATAGACAAAATCCTATTCGAATAGAAGGAATATTTCCATCTCTATTCGAATAGAAAATAGTCTATTCGAATAGAAGCTCTATTTTCTAAAGGAAGACATTCCTACTAGTTTTTCATACTCTGCAAAAAGCATAGGCTTAACTTTTTAGAACAAAGAGTTAGAAACCCACTTAACTGTTATAAGTCAGTCTGTCCAGCTGTAGTCGCTCCTCGTGCACTCACTGACGCTGGATAACCATGAGAAAATCCTGATACCTACTCTAGACACTAAATGAGGCAAACTTCAAAAAATGGTTGCTTCACTTTGATACCAGTTATTGATAATCGAGGTAGTTAGTCTCTATTCTACGATAGGAACGAATCGTGAAAATTGCCGAATAAGAAATAAACAACGAAGAACGAAACAAACAAAGCGAGATTTACCTAGAGAAGGGACGTGGAAAACCCTTGCGGAAAAAAATCCACTCCCCATGAATAATCTACTATGATCAAATAGGCTACAGGCAATCTCTCCAAGCTTCCTCTAAGCTTTTAATTGAATCTCCCAAAACTTAGTTCTTCTCTAGAATTAAACTTACAAAAGATACAATAAAAAACACCCTAAGTATCCCTTATATAGTTGGGAAGTTATTACATCAATTAGGACTCAAAGTACGGATCACGAGGCAAGCCAACGTCTTTACTCCATCCTCTTAAAACTATGTTTACGAAGTCTTTTTGCACAGAATAGGTTCTGAGACTTCTATTTGAATAGACTTGAAGTCTATTCGAATAAAGTTGTTTCTGCCTCTTATGGTTAAACATACCAAAGTCTATTCAAACAAAGTACTAAAAATTCATATTTTCCTTCCGTCTTCGATCTTAGCTTATTCCACGAACTTCAATGAACATTCATGAACATAATTCGAGCTCATTACTCAAAATGCACCTCCTAGGATAAAACATCTTTGAAAATAATTTAATCTCCCATTGCAAGGAAGGAGATTGATCGTACTTTGCACTGTCTATTATACTAGCTCGGGGTTGATAACGGAAAATCAATAGTAACAATATGCTTTAGAAAACTGAGAGAGAGATAGAGAGATAGAAAACAAAAGTGTTTTTCTTATGTTAAAAGCTACTGAAAAGGTTTTCTTTTATAGAGGAAAATCTATCCGTTATGAAGAGTAATAATATTATGAGATAATGTACCCACTAACTCTTATCATCAAGTCCTGTAAGGTATATTTTTGATGAGTTAAAAACAAAGAGGTTACAAAAACTAAGTCAAACTCTAGCGGATAGTTCATCACGTAAAACTCTATCATCAAAGGCCCAAATAAAGCATTTGTAAAAGCAAGTAAAAACCTAAGTCTAAAGTCCAGGTCTAGGTTCAAGACTACCTAAGAGAAAAATTTAAATATAATGAATAATAGTTCTGTTGGATAATAAACTATTTTACTAAACAATCATACACACACACACATAATATGAAAGAAAAATAGAGAGCTTATTATTGATAGGTTGTTCTGTGTTACAATTATTGAACCCTTTTTAGGGGTTAAATACTCTTTCTAAAGACCTCCCTATAAACTCCAGGTTATATGGGCTTTGTTAGGAATCAAGTACAACACCCCAACCCAGTTGGTTCCTAACTTGGGCCAGACCCAAGTTCTAACACTCCCCCTTGGGGTGTTCCATACCAGGATGACTTGCCTCGTCAAAATCTTTACCTAGCAAAACCCCCTTGGGCAAAAAGTGGTACAGGGAAAAAGTACAATCCTATGCCCTGTATGGGTTATGGACGTGTATAAGTTGCCTCATCAAAACCACTAGTCAGTAAAATCTCTTAGGATAAAAAATGTACTATTAGGAAAAAGAGTACAACACGCACGTGTACACATCAGGACAGAACCACTCCCCCTGATGTCGATCTTCCCCGAGATCTATCTCCCTGAGATATTGTTGAATACAAATTTTTACATGCCGATTCTGTATATCAGTTGCTTTAATATAAGTGGTGCACGAGTCTTCGTAAATAGGCTTACAAAATTGTCTTTTGTAATATTTTGAATAAAGTCAATCTTATTTACCTTCTGTAATTCTTAAGTATAAATGGACTACTATGAATGTGCTTCATTCTGTTACCATTCATAAAATCTCCATTGACTTCAATGATGCAAGCCGATCAAGTTGTCTTTATACAGAATTGATGCTTTATCTTAGATAGAAGATGTCACAACTTCAGTTAATATAATGTATTAGGGGTGAGCACGGGTCAGTTTGGGTCAGTTTTCGGCCTAAAGTGAACCCGAACCGGCCTTATTCGGTTCCTAAATTTTGAACCCTAACCAAACCGATTTAGGTTACAAACCCGACCCGAACCACAAAATGTATATGGAAAATAAAAAACCGAACCAATTTTGTTGTCGGTTCTGGTCGGGTCGGGTTTCAAAGCTTAAAAAAGAAATTTTTCTTCTGTTTGCCTGAAGATCACAAGAATGTTAAAACAGCAAATACCCTTTTTCTCAAAACACAATAAAAACATACAACCTTCATTTGGGTCCTTCTATTCTAAAACCAAAACTTGATTTGGCGAAGCTGCAACCCCAAATTCCTACTTAAATGCATCCTTTGTTTCTCATCTTGATGTGGGCACTCCTTAAACATCCTTTACAAACATACCTATTTCATCAAAACTCAAAATTACCAAAAAAAAATGGATCTAAGATGGATAAGCATACGCACCCCAACCTTCTGGATAAGCAAAACCATTACAATCACCATTTTTGAAATCTATGGATAAACATACCTACCCCAACCTTCTAGAACCAAATTGAAATCAACAAAATGTGGTTTTCCTTTCAAAGTAACAGATCTAACATCTGGAAACCTTGTGATTACAATATTAGGACTAACTGTGTAACAATTACTGATGAAGATCTTGCGTCGACACCATCTTTTGATGTTGTATCATGATTTACTCACTAAAGATACTGAGTTCCGATCTTTAGCAGAATCAATCAAGGAGAGAACATGTTCCAGTACTTCTTCAGGAAAAGAGATCACCATCAAAACAACTACTAGTTGTAAGAGAAGAATGAGAGAACTTTATAGAAATATTTAGGAGAGAAGAGAGAAAGGGAAGGAACTCAAATGAGAGTATTGGGAGAGCCGGAGAGGCATGTGGGTTGAGATTTCTCTCTCTACTATTATTACCACACACTCTCTCTTTCTCTTTCTATAATTATTTCTCTTTATGAGGAGATAAATTCTTTACAAGAAACTAACCAGGATTAAAAAGTTAACTATAATATGTGGTTGAGTTAAAATTTGGTTCGTTTTGGTTTTTAATGGGTACAAAAACTAGAAGCCAAAAACCGAATTAACCTAATTTGGTTTTAACCTTTTATAATCGAACCGAACTGAGCCTCTTCAAAAAGCTTACCAGATCGGTTCAATTTATTAGGTTGATTCAGTTCAGTTTAGTCAGTTTGGTCTATTTATGCTCAGCCCTATAATGTATCTTGGAGCACAACTATCATTCTCAGTCAGCTTCATGAAGTACAAGAATTTCTTCATGGTTTGAAGATGTAACTAACACTGTCTGCTTCATCGATCTCTAAGAGTTTGTTGTATCCTTGTACATAAACACATAATCCATCAGACAATAGCCTCTATGTTGTTTTGATAAGTATTTTGTATCGGTGTACCCTATAATTTTACATTTATCATTTCGAATAGAACAGACCCAGTCCTTCATGTCGATCAGATACCTCAAAATGTTCTTGATCTCATTCTAGTGCCTTTAGATAGGAATAGAACTATGGCAAGCCAAACAGTTTACTGCATATGAGTCTTCGGATCTAGTATGCCCAACTAACTATAGCAAAACACCTCCTAACTATGGCATCATGGCCCTATGAGTTTCTCCTCTCAGTAGGATGGTAGAAGATGTCGTTGTCCACATCCAAGTGATGGACGACAATAAGTGACTTAGCATGGTATGTTGTATCTATACTGAAGTGTTTGATAACTCCCCCGATATATATCGCTTGGTGTATGAGTATACCACTACCAAGATGTTTGATCTGTAAATTACGACAATACTTTATTTCCTAAGTGTAGTAGCATATTTCCCAGATTTGACAAAGAGATGCTAATAGATCATAGTCGAAGACGGTCCATCATTCGAGGAGATGCACATCTGCGACTACAGTTCTCAACCTACTAAAATAGTCGCTATGCTTGGTCATATAGAGCCGCTGCAGGGAGATCCGCGAAGTTTGCCCACTACCTGCCAAAATAGGAAACTGTTTTATTTTTATAACTGCCTGTATCTACTATAAATACAGGCAGAGATTAGATTAATCGGATCCGCAACTCTACTAAATATATATTCTTACGTCCTTACCAATCAACAATTATAATAATAACTAGCAAATTATTAGATTTTGTACCAAAACCCTCCTCAAGGTCGTAGTTTTTCTCAGACTTTACTGAGTTTCCATGTAAAATCCTGTGTGCTTAAGTTATAGTGCATATTCTTTACTAAAGTATTGGCAAAGATTATCCTCCCGGAAAACATGCTATTACAATTGGCGCCGCCTATAGGAATACCACACATTTTCTTTACCACTTGAATTCCTAGAAAGTCTGATGACAAACATGAATCTTTGAAGTGACTCCAGTACACAGAGGAACCATGAGATCAACCCCATACCTGAAACAATCAATTTGCATAATGCTGTGATTGAACTTCAGAAGCAAATGGAGTCTGATCGAGTCCAGAGACTGGAAGATCAATGAATCTCCTCCCAAGCTCTTTAAGTCGAAAGAGACGAGAGGAGAAAATCCCAGGATCATCAGAGTCTGACACATAAGAAAGAAATGGAAAATTTATGAAGACATCAAGATCGGCTAACTGGCCATCAAACGTCAACTCCCCAAGCCCGAAATGATCCTCGCTCCAGGGTAACCCAGAGAGAGAACATACTGAGGGAGGAAAGAGTTTGAACTTCTTGATCCAGATCAAGAAATCCAGATAGAGCTTCTTGACATTTTGGACTCACATCCTCAACATCGACAACTTAAGGAAGTCGATGCACACGCCACCAAATTCCCCCACCACCGATAAGATGCCCCGTAAGAGACAAGTTGGGACTAGAAGGATAGGGTTACTTTTATCCCCAAGTTGTGGCCGCACCAAATACTCTACAGCAGTTTATTACCTTGGATGACCTGAACAATATGATCCAAGCCATACACTTTAACAATCCAGGCCGAAGATCTATCCTCGATAGGATTGAAATGAACCTTATTTCTCTCAATCTCGAAGTCATGCCCATCCCAAAGAATTTCTACATGCTAAAATTTTATCAATATGCATGCCTCACTGATCCTCTCACCCACGTCCGATACTTCAAGGTGGCAGTTGGATTATACTCCAAACTTGATCACATGATATGCAATTATTCAACATGAGCCTTAAAGAAGAACCTCTCTGATGGTTTCATACTATTCTTGAAGGTTCTATCACTATATTTAACCAGTTGCAACGCCTCTTCGAGTCGAACTATGCTCATGCTAAGGAATGAGAGATAATAGTGGATTCTTTGTTCTTTTTCGAGCAAGGTGCGAAAGAGACCTTGGCGAGTTTTTATAAGCGCTTCCTGCAGGAAATACAGAAGATTGGGAATTTAAATCCTAAAATTATTGTTCCAGCATTCACCTCCGTACTCCACATCGACTCCAAAGTTCGAGAAGAACTTACCTTGCACAAACCCAAAGACAGTGACAAAAATGATTGATGTGTTAATAGCTACATCGAATTAGAACGATCTAAAATGGATAAGATGAAAAACTCCTTAGTCATCCACTCCAATTAAGTATTTTTATCCCCACCACCAAAGTTAACGAGTAATGGGACTCCCAAACAGTGCGGGAAGAACACCAACAATGTCAGGAAAAGAGACGAAAAGCCAGACAGACTTATCCCAGTCTTGCCTTGTATGATAACCACACTTTCTACTATCTTTCCAATAATTAAGGGAGCCGAATAATTTCAATAAGTACATGCAATTCCTGGCGTACCCAACAAACCCTTGTGTCAGTATTACAACATGCATAGCCACGAGACTGACGACTATTATTCTTTGATACGAATCTTTCATCACATTCTACTAGTTAAATGACTTCATGAGTATGTAATCAACGTCAAGAAATTCCTCGAAGAAGAAACTAAAAGAAAAGAAGTCAAGCAAGAGCAAGGACAAGCCCAAGCTCACCATTTTTACATGATCAAAATTGAGAAGGGAAAGAAAAGAAAGAAAGATGATAGAATTACATCTTGTGCTTCAAGATGACATCATCGGATAAATCAACAAAACTTCTCCCCGGGATCAGCAAAACTAAACACCCATATTACATTTCCTTCAAGACTGTGATACCAGCCATGTCAAGTACCCTCATGATGACCCCTTGATCATAATGCTCAAAGTAGGTCATGACTACATGTACACACTTCTGGTTGATACTAGAAGTGCAATAGATGTTTTATTCAAGAGGGCTATTGATATACTAAGCCTCAAGGATTCAATCAAAGCTTCGACATCAACTATCACAGGGTTTAACAGTTCCAAAGAATCTGCCATAGGAGAAATCACACTGTCAGTTCAAGCAGGACCAGAAACTACTTTTGTCAAATTCATTGTCATCGATGCTGAATCGAAGTATCTGGGAATTCTAGGTCGAAGTTGGTTACATTTTATTAAGGCAGTACCTTCGATATATTATCTGGCCTTGTGATTTATAGCATATCATGGAGTCTACGAGATCAAGGAAGTCAGGCTGTAGTACGAATGTGCGAAAATATCGCTACCAACTCTTGCACAGTAAAACTTCTAAAAGCATAGAAATTACAGCAGGAACCACCTCCAACATTCGAGCAATATGATATTGAGGCGGTTGACTCCATTGAACTCGATGGGCCCGGTCAAAATACCTTTATTGGCTCGAAATTGACATTCGATGAGAAAGACTTCTAAAGAAAAGCATCAACATCTTTGCATGGTCTTTTTAAGAAATATAAGGCATTGATCCCTCTTTGGCGTGTCATAAACTTAACCTCCTTCCAGGCAACAAAGTGGTTGTACAAAAGTGATGCAATTTAGCCCCCTGCCTTCGTAAAGCAGTTAATAAAGAAATCGATAAACTCCTTCGTATCGGATTAATTCGAGAAGCAAAATATCCCAAATGGGTCTCTAATATCGTGGCCGCGCCAAAGAAGAACGGGAAGATCAGAGTTTGTGTAGATTTTACAGAGCCAGACAAATTCATACCAAAAGACAACTTCCCCCTCCCTCTAATTCCTCAACTCTTCGACTCTATAGCAGGGTACGAGCTTCTCTCAATGATTGATGCAGCCTCTGTTTACAATCAAGTTCCTCTCGCTGAAGAAGACCAAGAAAAGGTAACATTTGTAATGGAAAGAGGTCTCTACTATTACATAGTTATGCCTTTTGGGTTAAAGAATGTAGGAGCCACTTATCAGCGACTTGTCACTCAAATGTTCAAAGATCATTTAGGCAAAATCATGGAAGTATACATCGACGATATGTTTTGCAAAAGCCTACGGCGAGAAGATTATTGCAACAATCTCTAGATAATCTTCGACATCCTACGTACTTACCAAATGAAACTCAACCTAGCAAAATGCCAATTTGGTATTTTATCAGGTAAATTTCTGGGCCATTTGGTTAGTAAGAGGGGAATAGAGATTAATCCGGCACAAATCAAGGCACTCATAGCAATGCCATCTCCTCGAACCAAAAAAGATGTATAAATGCTTGCTAGAAAGATTGTAGCTCATCACAGGCTCATTTCCAACTCATCTGATCGATGCAAACTTCTTTACCTCATTCTCCATGGAAATCCAACTTCAATGTCCAAAAAACAACCCAAAGAAATCATTTAGACCCGTGACATTGAATTAGCTTTCCAAGATCTCAAAAGATACTTGGGGCATCCACCCATAATGAGTACTCCTGTTGATGCCAAAACATTAACAATGTACTTATCAACCACAGATGACTCTATTAGTTTTATCCTTATTCAAAAAAATGATGGTGTGGAAAAACCCATCAACTTCATCAGCAAAACTCTCATGCTTGCAGAAAAAAGATATACAATAACTGTAAAGCAGCTACTTGCCTAGGTGTACAGCTCTCAAAAACTTTAGCCTTATTTCCAAGCTCATCCCATCAAAGTCATTACCAAGTTTCCCGTCAAACTTGTACTCTCTAAAAAGGAAAAGTCTCGGAGGGTTCAACAATGGTCTGTATTCCTAGGTGAATATGATATCTCCTTCGAGCCTTAGATATCGATCAAAGGGCAAGCAGTAACTAACATTTTAGTAGATTTTCCAGTCAAAGACCCCGAATGGGAAGAAATTGAGGAAGTACTGGCTGATGATTCAATAGCAAAACCATATGCATGGTCATGAAGCACAGGATGACAACTTTTTACTGACGAATCTACTAGACCATGAGGATCAAGGATCGGCATCGTCCTCGTTACACCATTCAACCATCGAATTGAGAAAGCTATCAAACTCAAATTATATGCGTCCAATAATTAAACAGAGTATGAAGCTATCTTACATGGACTAGATCTAGTTATTTCCCTTGGAGCGGAAGAAATAACTATTTATGTCGATTTCTTACTCATCGCCAACCATTATAACAAAATATTCAAAACATCAGGCAAGATACTTGATTATACAGCTCTGGTCAAAGAAAAAATGAAGAAATTCAAAACAGCAACAATCTTCTATCTTCCTCGAGCCGAGAACCGCCACGTTGATGCATTAACATATATTGTTGTAATGCTCGACGACAGTGGGAAAAGAACTTTGGACATCGAGGTCATAAAAATTCAAGTCTCGACGTGAGTTTCATAATACAGATCAGTATTACTAAAGACAGAGATCTTGAAGATTGGAGAAGACCATTCTATGTATACCTCAATTCTAGCATACTCCCAATTAACAAGGAAGAAGCCCGTTCACTCTTAGCAAAATGTCCTCGATTCAAAATCTAGAATAAACACTTATATAGAATCACTGGAGGAGGACCACTTATTGAATGCATCTCACAAAAATATGCCCAAGTTAAAATATGAAAACTTCACAAAGGTATCTGCGCAACACACATCTCGGGAAGATTATTGGCACAAAGGGCGTTCACTCAAGGGTTATACTGGCCTAAAATGTGACAAGACTGCAAAGACTTAATCCGCAAGTGCTATAAGTGCCAAATCCATGCCCATGACATCAAAAGCCCAGCCCTCGACTTACATGTTAGCAATACTCTCTAGCCATTCAAAAGATTGGCAATTAATATCATGAAACATTTCTACCCAATATCGGGTAACTGAAAGTTTGTTCTTGTGGCAACAGACTACTTCACCAAATGAGTTAAAGCAGTACCACTATGTCATACTGACAAGAACGAAGTCATCAAATTTTTTAGGAATGCATCATCACAAGATTTGGCTACCAACAAATGATATGATCTGATAATGGCAAGCAATTCATCAGCAGTAAAGTGCTCAGTTTCCTCTACAAATACATGATTCTACTGTCTACTTCGACCACCATATTACCCTCAAGGTAATGGTCAAGTGGAAGCTATCAGCAATAACATCAAGTCGGGGTTACGCAAACACCTTGAAGAGAAAAAGGGCAGATATGTTGATGAACTACTTAGTATTTTATGGGCATACCGAATGATTCCCCGAATATCCACCGGCTGTACACCATTCATGATGGCCTTCGGTACTGAAGCAGTAATACCTTCAGACCTCAATCTCCCTAGTACCCGAAGAAAAATTACAGATAAAGAAAATAAACTAGAACTTCTTTGCAACCTCAACTAGATTGAAAAAACTCAGGATCACGCAATTACAAACTTAGGGTGATACCATGACACTCTCAATAAAGCTTACAACAAGAAGGTCAGAAAATGAACATTTGGCATTAGTGACCTTATCCTTCGACGTATCCAGGACAGTACTCGACCTAAAAATCTAGCAAATTATCTAAAAACTGGGAAGGGCCAAATATTATCAGAGACAAGAATGGCAGTGGGACATACTGGTTGATGACTGAAGACAAACTACAACTCGAATATCTGTGGAATACAGCCCATCTCAAAATGTTCTACAGATAATTGTGTTACCCTCTTTCGCATAAATCAATAAAAACATCTTTACTATCAATTACATCTTTCAACTTACATTTACTTAGTATCGATACATACTTGACAAGTATGCATCACAACTAACTTTCACCTCTTCGACAAACATCTATCATATTAAAGGGTAACTTTGTTTGCACTTCATTATCGAACAGAACATGTCAGTTTTTATCTTTTTTCTCAAATCCAGAAATCCCATTAAGGCATAAAATCTGGTCCTTATTTTTCATTCATATAGCCATTACACGGCCTTCTACCCATCATCTCAGATACTTGCTTCAAAGCAATAATCTGCATATTATCTATATTACTATCTCATGCTATCAATCTTTTCGAATAAAAAACTTAACATAATTTTTTACAAAAACTATATGCATTTTGAATAAATTACCTCAAAAAACATTATTCGACAACCACTATATCATAAATTAAACATTCAAAAAAGATACACAATAAATTTTTTGGATCCCATCGTCCACTTGTACATCATTCATTTAACAGAAACTTTTAAAACAAATTTTCTACTCAGCAGGTGGAGAGATTGGGGTGTTATCCTTCACTGAGAGACCCGGAGTAAGCTCATCCAATATTTCCTTAGGCTCAGTACCCTCGGGAATGGTAGCCACAGAAGCCTCAGGTGCCTCATGAGCTTTATCCTCCGCATCATAATTCAGAAAAAACTAATTACCAGTAATAACTAAGCCTTTATAAAAATACTCTCTCTCTTCTAATGCTTTGAATTGCTCAACAAAATTGGCCTTCATATGCCTGAGGGAGTTGATGCCAACTTGGTCAGCTTCAGTCTTCACCTCGTCAAGGACCTTGGAATGCTCCACCTCCATTGCCCTCCAAGATGAAAGAATCTATTCCCGAACATCCCCCTCGAAGTTCGTCTTTTACAACGCCAAAGCCTCATCCTTTTCCTTCGCTAGATCGCCCTGATGAGCTCGATCTCCTTTTTCCTTTCCATGTCCCTGGCCTTCTTCGCCTTGCGAATGGCCACATCCTTTGCCTTCTCAACCCTACGCTTTAACTTCTTCGGCTTCGCTTCCAGGTTTTCCTTCTCCTGGACTAGATCCTCCTTCTACTTTACCAACTCCTTTTCGATATTCTTGTACGCGAGGAGTTTGTTTGTCAGAGTACCAGCACCGAGAATATGGGGCTTAGCCTTGGTCAATAGCTTCTTATTCTGCATTACAGTCATAATATGAGTTTTCGAATGAAAGATCAAATTCTTTAGTCGAAGCAAAACAGAGAGATTTCTAACCTTGTTCATGTTTTGGTGGCCTTCGATGAGGAAGGATGATAAACTTTCTACCCCCACCAATCAGTCATTGAACTCCTTCTCAAGAGAAGTCGTCCCAATGGCATACGACTCTATGGTCTATTGGACCTCAGTGGCCGACTCCTTGACGAACTACTTCTTTATCAGAACAGAGGAAGCCTTCTTCTTCAACAACAAGTAAGTGGCCGATTTTGGGGGTCGACCACCCGCAGACCCAGAAGCAAGATCATCTACCTTCTCTCCCTCCTTTGTAAGAGATCGTCGAGATGACCTCTTCGGTATAGGAGCCGGAGGAGCAGATTGGATGCCAGCCCTCCTCTTTTTACTCTTCCTAAAAGTCTCAGTCAGAAGAGCTTCCCTCTCTGCAGTCATAGAATCCATGGTGTAGCCTCTCAAAGAAGGATTTTTGAGGGGCAAGCTCAAATATGCAGCTCTCTTATTTATGGCAGACATTTTACTATCGATTACCAAGATTTTAGTTCCTTTTGCTTGAGTTCTCTTTAGACCGGCTTCTTGGAAGAGACTGTCAACTTTCTCTTGGTCGACAACAAACTTATCGATCTGACCGAAGTAACCCATCCTCATGTTGTACAACTTTTCTGCAATAATAGAAGTCCTATCAATCTCCTTCAAAACTGCACGAAGACAAACAACAAATTAGCCAATCCTTTTAATCAATTCAAATAAGACAAAACTTTGACATACAAATTACCTAAACACACACCTAAATGGAAAGTCTTTCTTTTCAGAGGCTACCCCAGATTTTTCTTATCGAACTCATAGTTCCCAGACACGAGGAGACATTCTTCAAAATACTGCCCCCCTGTCGATACCATTTTGCAAAAGAGAGGTCTCTTCAGGAACCTCGCCAAGTACCTGTACCCTAACTTTTGTGGATTTTGTTTAAGTGTGTAATACATACATAGATAATCCACTGTGATAAACTCTTCCCCTCTCTCCTTTAATCGACTATTAATCACTCCCACCACACGAAATAAATCATAAACATTGGGATTAAACTGACTAGGTGCCACATCAAAAAAGTTCAAAAACTTCTTCTGGTCAGCTCGAAGCGGCAGCTTTAACCCATTTTTTATTTTTTCTCGATGGATAAGAATACCATCCAAAGGAACATCTTGATCTGTCATCTCATAATGGTATTCCTCTAACCTAATGTCCTTAGGAATACCATACTTCACTTTAAAACTTAAAATCTCACTTGTTTCTAGGGCCTCACTGTAGCATACCCCTTCTTCCCCCTCGATATTGTCTTCCTCACCATCACTCTCTTCTCGATCACTTGCATGTGGCTCGTGATCCACATCTTTCTCGGTCCCCTCCTTGTCAGACACTTCCACCACCCTGGGTGCCAACTTATACTGATCGATAATCGCCACATCCGCGTTACTCGAACCAACTCTATAACTCCCACCTAACTTTTGGATACATTAATTATAAGTGATTCTACATCCACGAGGTTGGTGAAGATTCGTTCTTTATCATCATTTTACATATGTTCGACCATTTTTATGAACCTGAAAAATCAGATTCCCTTTTTGAAGTAAGTATCCTATCATATATGATATATTATATACCTTCATATGCTAATATAAATATTGTTGTTAAGTTTAATCTTTAACCCATCATTCATATTATACCTATCTGTTTCACATATAACTACATTCAGTTCTCGATATAGGATTTATTTCTATTTTTACTAAGTCCTTACATCAACAGCTATCTATATGTTCCTAGCATCATCTACTTGAGGTACAGGAAGCACTAACTTCTCGAAGATAAAGATTTCCCGCCAAAGCAAACCAAGTTCAAATTGGTCCATTTTGCAGGAAATTTGGTGCTCTAACTGCCAAACACCATCCAATATCCACATAACCCAAAGTCGCGCCGTAATCACAGCGGCAACCAAAATACAATCTCTCCCCTCATTATCCTTCATTACCACCAACCCCTTCCTCCAAATCACTCGTTCATCACTTTCGACACCATTCTACCATCAATCACAACCCCATCAATCCATATCACCAGAAATTTACCAAAAACCCTAGAACTGTGCTTTTAATTTATTTCTTCCGACACACAAAACAAAACTTAAATTATTTCCTACATTATAACCTCCATGTTCATATCTACATAGGATTTCTACAGAGTTGCATAATATTAAACAAACATTCAAGTACAATGAAATTTTCAAAACAGTCACTAACCTTAGATTCACGCAGCCTCAGTATCCCTTTGCTTTGCAAGTTTCGCCCTCTAGATCAGCACCCTAATCTCCTCATTACCAATAGTTGACAAAGATCCAAGAGACGAGCACAAAGAATCAGAACTTGGAATATATTTTTTTCTAGAATTTGTTGTATTTAAATAGTCACCAACAACGGGGCTACTTATAGGCCCCACGCGACAGTTCATCGCACTCCTTTACGACCGCTCGAGTACTCGAGCGTAATGCTTTGATTGTCTCTTCTCGAAGTCTTTAACCCTTGGCCTCCTAAGCGCCAAGAGGCCCATGCACTGCTGCTCCAACCCTTCCATATCTTCCTTTAGATCCTCTGATACATCCATCCTCGCCAAAGCAGCTCCTATGTTATCAAGCAACGATTGTACATCCAATTCCTTGTACCTCAAAACATACCCTATAGGAGAACACCTGGCCATTCAAAATTCCTCTCCTATATTCTCCTATATTCTTAAACTAGTTGGACCAGTAATTCAAAATTCAAAATAAAGTTCGGCAACTCAACCATAAATTCTATCCATCACAATTCAAAATACATTCAAGAAGATAGTTGAAATGTACACTATTATACTTCGAGAACATTTTAAAATTTTCAAAATAGACAACAACATCCGACACAAATAAACTTATTTATTTCATGCCAAAACAACAAAGTTCAACTTTGTTAGTTTATTACAAGCCCTGAGGATCATGAGTCAACTTTTCAAACGCTCCGACCGGCAATAACATCTTTCTTCTTCAGTAGTGCCTTGGCTAGATTCCTTATTTTGCTGACCCGCTCTAGAGGACTCAACGATTCCAATTGGCAGTGAAACGCATACTCCACTTCTGCTTCCATTGTCGCTTTACATATTCCCTCATAGCTCAATTCCTTCGGCTCCAACGGTTGTCCTTTTATACATAATTTGTTAAAGTATCACTCCAGCAATTCCCAGTACTTGAAGTACACTCGGTTGGAAAATTCCTCCATACGTAGTTGCACCCTCGTCTTTAACATTTTCTCCTAAACTAAAGAACATCCTCAACAATACAAGGGTATTTATAGAAAAACTCAGACTATCACAACTACCAACAGTCAAAATTATAACATTCACTTTACATTGGAACTCTAAACATCCAAGTCAATCAAACCTCATAGGAAACCATTTACGTACCTTACATAGTCAACAAACTTCACATAAAGATACTATTACCTTGACACAGATAAAATCGATATTATTCTACAATTTGAAAATAGCTATCTCGACATCACAATGACTTGAAAATTATCTTCGAGATACTATATTTCCATATCATTCGAGTTAACAAGAACTATTTTTGATCCAAAACATTTTATTTTATAAAGGTACTTGATATATTTTGCATTCGAGGATATTTCCTTTGATTACATCTTAGCTTATTCTACCAGTTACTTAACTTCCTGAGTGTGCCATATCCTCCGACGAAGAAAAAATAGCCATACCCTCCTCCTCTATAGCCACCACCATCTCACAACCCAAGGGGATTGCAGAGACAACAGCGCCCGGAGAAGCCACCACAGGTAGTGCTAACCGCCAATGTATCTTTAACTTCTACATGGGCCACAACTATTTTGTGAATACTTTTGATGCGCTCCGAGGCCGTCAACATCACATAATTATATTGGCACCAGAAGAAAAATTTCTCTCTGACACGCTCAGTCTCCAACTCTGACATTTCTTCATATATTGGATCCACTGGTAGGGGATAATACAAAGACAGCGACAACCGACCAATGTAAAATTCTTTTAGCTCACCATACTTCACGTCTATACGGTTCAAAAACTCATATGCAATGCCTAGAATTGTGTCCTCACCATGACTGAGAACCTTACAGAACTGTCGAACAACACTTCCCATCCTTCTCTTACCTACACAAATTTATTTGACTTTCTCCTTGGAAATGACAAAACACAGACTTCTAAAGCATTTGACAACCTGTTCACATTCCATTGTTCTTCTCGACACAACAAGTGATTATGTCAAGAATGAGGCGATTATAGTAGCATATTTCCCTGATTCGAAAATGAGAAGCTAACGGAACTTAGGCAGCCCATCATTCGAGAAGATGTCACATCTGCGACTACAGTTCTCGACCTACTAAAATAGCCGCTATGTTTGGTCAAATAGAGCCATTGCAGGGAGATCTGCAAAGTTTGCCCACTACATGCCAAAATAGAAAACTATTTTATTTTTGCAATTGCATGTATCTACTATAAATGCAGGGATAGAATAGATTAATCGGACTCGTAACTCTAGTAAACATATATTCTTATGTCCTTACCAATTAGAAATTGTAATAACTAGCAAATTATTGGATTTTGTACCATAACTCTCCTCGAGGTCACGATTTTTCTCAGACTTTACTGAGTTTCTACGTAAAATTCTATGTGCTTAAGTTATAGTTACATAATCTTTTCTAAAGTATTGCCGAAGATTATCCTCCCAGAAAATATGCCATTATACTAAGGTCTTTTATTTCGAATTCATTCTTAAGGCGTACGACGGCTCTCACGATCTCCCCCAAAGTTTTAATGATATCTAAATCATTTAGCACACTGTTATGATGACCTAAATCAATATTTATATTATAAATAAGAATGCGTGGACAGATAAGAATATTTATAAAGTCTCCAACCTCAAATACTTAATCAACTTACAATGTCAGATAGGCCCTGATTGTTTCAATCCAATAGTAAGTTCTCCAATTTTATTACGTACACACCTCATGTGTGTTAGGCTTGATTACTTCCAGAAACTTATACCTCCCCGCGTGGCTTCCTGTGGACATCCATATCTAGTTTCTCATATAAATACGTGGTAATTATATAAGACACATGTTTAGCTTCTCCTCAGTAACTTGATATACTAATCAGTATCAAAATGTTATAGCATCCATAACCAAATAATTGGCCTCATTGCAATCGATGCCAGGTCTCTTAAGGAATTTATGGGCAACTAGTCTTTCCTTGACCCAATTATTTCTCTGAGTTAAATTATGTTTCCATGTCATTCCCATTTGAAACTGACAGACTCTATGGCATCACTTAGCATTATGCTAGCAAACTGAGCTCTACCTAAATTTTAGACGCCTAATTTGGCCAATACAAAATAATATATAGTCGTTTACAATAAGTGGTTATGAATCATCATCCTTGATGGCAAGTACAACGTTGAATGTGAATACCTTGTCGACAAATCTCTGCTGAATGATCCTACGTTATGTCATTACAGATTTTTAATATATCAAGATCTCCTTATTATCATACGTATGTGCCACCCTAGGCTTGTTTCGTAATAGATATGGATGAAACTGTTGTATATGTATTTTTTGATAAATACGCTGAGACATCCCAGCAATGGGACTTTACTTCTCGTGATCGTAGGCCCATTAGAAAAGGAGGCATCCTTGAATTACCTGAAAGCTTCGAATTAAAAGTCCAACGGACTTCCTTACACGTAAAGTCGAGGCTATGGCCGTAGGGAAAGTAGCGGCCCCTAAACCAGCACCCATTCTTAGGGTCTGCAATTTATGCAATGATCAGACCCATTACGCACACACGTGTCTACAACTCCCTGAGTTAATTAATTATAATCCAGACAGCGTTAATGCTATCTTGGATAATGAAAGGAGACAACACCAAAATAATTTTGGTAGATCTCCTTGGCAAAGTAACCCAGCATTTTCTTGGAGGAGTCAACCACAAGGACAATCCAGTTATAATCCTCCACCATATCAACAGAATCAAACATACCCGATCAAACAAGTCCACCTAGTTAGTTTAGAATCCACACTCCAACAGTTTATATCAGAGATTAGGGGGGTTACCCAACAAAATTCTAGGGAACTTTCATAAATGCGAGCCTTTACACAGAAGCTTGACACCCAAATAGGACAAATAACAAGCCAATTAAGTGAATGAGAAAAGGGAAAATTCTCAAGTCAACTAATTGTTAACCCGAGGGCCGCCTTTGAGGTTCATACCCAACAGAGCTCACCTGGGAACATTGAAACTACTCAAGTAGTTATGACCCTTCGGAATAAAAGAACTATAGAAACTTGACCAGACCCTATACCGCCAACTAAGAGCAATTTAGTTCCCAAATTTTAGGAAAAAGCCTGTAAAAATCTAGCATCTTGGCCACATCATGTTCCAACTCTACCGGACTTGGTAGATAAGCCTTATGTGCCTAGAGCTCCATTCCCTAACCAACTTGTTCCTGCCAAAAAGAACGAAGGCCTGAAAGATATTCTCGAGTTATTTAAACAAGTACGGATTAACATTCTGCTCTTGGACGTTATCGATCAGGTTCCGTCATATGCTAAATTCCTTAAGGAACTGTGTGCAAAGAAACGTAGAACTAGAGTTAGGAAGAATTCCTTTAGTGTTAAATAGGTTAGCTTTGTCCTACCATTTAAAATTCTAATCAAACAAAAGGACCCAGGATGTCCCACCATTCCCTTAGTAATAGGAAAACACTACATCCAACAGGCCCTCCATGATCTTGGGGCTAGTGTAAACCTTATTCCATTTTATGTTTATGAGGATCTCGATTTAGGCGAACTTAAGCCCACCAGGATATAACTTCAATTCACTGATAGATCTATCAAAACTTCTAGGGGTATTATTGAGGATGTGATAATTAAGGTGAACAAATTTTACTTTCCAATAGATTTTATAGTCCTTGATATACCACCGATTTCGAATGTCCATGGCCAAATCCCTATTATTTTAGGTCGACCTTTCCTGGCTACTTCAAATGCTATAATCAATTGTAAAAATAGAATAATGAACCTAACATTCGGTAACATGACCTTGGAACTGAGCATTTTTAATGCCATGAGGCAATATCAGGATTCTGCTGAAGAGTGTAACATGATAGGTACCATTATCTCTGAACATTCTAGGGACGACCTCTTAGAAGATTGTCTGGAGGATGACATCGTTGGTATTCACGAGTCAATCCTAAAAGATATTTAAGCTTTTCTTGAAAATAATCCTCCTGCATACACTCATCCTTATCGGTATACTTCCAATTTCGAGTCACTCCCTATGTCTTCTAACCCCCCAGTTCCTTCTATTGTGTCATCGCCAAAGCTTGATCTTAAAGCACTTCTAAAAAATCTAGGATATCGGTTCCTCGGGCCTAACAAAACTCTTCCTATTATCATTTCATCTTCATTGGACTTAGATTAGGAAAATAAACTCCTTGTCGTACTAGACACCCACAAAGAAGCGATTGTATGGTCAATAGCAGATATAAAAGGAATAAGCCCATCAGTGGTTATGCATAGGATACACTTAGAGGAAGGATCCAAAACATCTCGAGAACCACAACGACGTGTGAACCCTCCAATGAAGGAGGTAGTAAAAGCGGAAGTTATGAAACTTCTTGATGTGGGTATTATTTATTCTATCTCCGGCAGCTCTTTGATAAGCCCAGTCTAAGTGGTACCTAATAAATTAGGTATTACTGTCGTAAAAAATACAGATAATGAACTAGTACCCACCCGTACTCAGACATGATGGCGAGTTTGCATTGATTACCGAAAGCTAAACGCGTCCACTCAAAAAGACCATTTCCCATTACCATTCATGGATCAAATATTAGAACGTTTAGCTGGTCGTTCATTTTACTGTTTCCTGGATGGTTATTCAGGATATAGCCAAATTTTAGTAGCCCCTGAAGATCAAGATAAAACAACGTTTATTTGGCCATTTGGAACTTTTGTTTATCGTCGCATGCCTTTTGGCCTATGCAATGCACCCGCGATCTTTCAATAGTGTATGTTAAATATTTTTCTTAGATATGGTAGAAAAGTTTTTAGAGGTCTTCATGGATGACTTTTCCATTTATGGCTCCACATTTGATGAATGTCTTCTAAACTTAGAATTGGTCTTGATCCGGTGTAAAGAGAAAAACCTAATCCTAAATTGGGAAAAATGTCATTTTATGGTAAATTAAGGAATAATACTCAGTCATTTGATATCATCTAAGGGGATAGAAGTTGATAAAGCAAAAATTAATTTAATTTCTTCTCTACCTCCTCCTAAAATAGTGAAGGACGTTCGCGGATTCCTCGGGCACGCAGGTTTTCATCGGCAATTCATTAAAGATTTTAGCAAAATCTCACGACCTTTATGCAATTTACTTGCTAAAGACATCCATTTTTATTTTAACGATAAATGTTACAAGTCTTTTGAAGCACTTAAGTTCTCATTGACCACATCACCGATTATCCAACTACCCGATTAGACCTTACCCTTCGAAATTATGTGTGACGCTTCAAATTAAGCCGTAGGTGCCGTGTTAGGAAAACATTTTGAAAAGGTACCCCATATCATTTCTTATGCGAGTAAAATACTGAATGATGCTCAAATTAATTATACAACGCCTGAAAAAGAGTTGTTAGCCATCGTTTTTGTGCTAGAAAAATTTCGGTCATAGATTTTAAGGTCAAAAGTCATTGTGTACTCGGACCATTCAGCCCTTCGATATCTTCTTCATAAAAAGGATGTTAAACCACATCTTATCTGCTGGATCCTTTTACTCCAAGAATTTGACCTTAAAATACCTAATAAAAAAGGGAAAGAAAACTTTGTTGCTGACCATTTATCGCGTTTGATAGTTGACCACATTAACGAAGAACTTCCTATTTCTGAGTATTTTCTTGATGAACAGTTAATGAATATTAATAGGGTACCCTGGTTTGCCGATATTACAAATTACTTAGCCGCAGGGTACATACTACCAGATTTGAGCATACAAGATAAAAAGAGATTTGAAACAATCTTAAGACAATTTATTTGGGAGGATCTCTATTTATTTAAAGTTGGCGTTGATCTAGTGATTCGTCGTTGTGTCTATGAAAATGACATTTTAAAATTTTTAAAAAGTCTTCATGATGATGGTGGTCATTTTGGGCCCTGTAGAACAGCTAATAAAGTACTTCAATGTAGATTCTATTAGCCTACTTTATTTAAGGACACTTACGACCATTGTTTACGATGTGACCGTTGCCAAAGGGTTAGAAACATGGGTCGTCGGGATGAGATGCCTCTTAACAACATTTTAGAGGTTAGAATTTTTTATGTCTGGGGCATTGACTTTATGGGCCCATTTATGGTATTTAATGGCTATTTGTGGATCTTAGTAGCAGTTGACTATGTTTCTAAATGGGTAGAAGCTGTACCATGTCGGACAAATGATCACGCTGTCATAATTAACTTTTTAAAAGATAACATTTTAGTCCGATTTGGTACACCTCATGCAATTATAAGTGACGGTGGAACTTATTTTTATAACCGTTATTTTAAAAGTTTTATGCAGAAATATGATATTACTCATAAAGTTGTCATCCCATATTATCCCCAGACAAGTGGGCAAGTAGAGGTTTCAAATCGGGAAATTAAAAGATTTTTAGAAAAAACTGTTCGACCAGATCGTAAAGATTGGTCCACCCGTCTTAATGATGCTCTTTGGGCCTATCAGACTACTTATAAAACCCCGATTAGAATATCACCTTATAGATGTATTTTTGGCAAAGCTTGTCAGTTGGTTGTTGAATTAGAACATAAAGCTTACTGGGCAATTAAGAGATTTAATTTTCAAATAGACGCAGCAGGACTTTATCGAAAACTTCAACTAAGTGAGTTAGAAGAAATAAGACAAGAGGCGTACGATAATGCTAAAATATATAAGGATCAGACCAAAACATATCATAATAAACATATAGTCCGAAAAGTTTTTACACCAGGTTAAATAGTCTTTTTGTTTAACTCAAAACTGCATCTTTTTTCTGGAAAATTACAAACCCGTTGGCATGGCCCGTTTGAAATCGTAAACATACATCAATATGGTTGGGCTGAAGTAAAAAAATAATCATACTGGGAAAACTTTTAACGTTAATGGCCAACGTCTTAAACCTTATCTCGAGATAATCCCTTTAGAAAATTTCCCTGATATAGATCTTTGCGAGCCTGAATACAAGAAATTGCCCGTCCCCAAATAATTCCTTGACTTCACATAAGTTTGGAGGTACGGGAGTTTTGTCTGGCTAAAGGCGGTAAATTTAGCGCTTTCTGGGAGGCAACCCACGACACATTCAGGTGAGATATTCCAATTTTCATTTTCATTTTTTATTTTTTGCTCTCCAATATTGGGGGCAATATTTCATTTAAGTCTTGGGATAGGAAAATCATTTTTTAAATATTTTTTTTGAAGAAAAGTGAAATAATGACACTTTTGGCAATTTATGATGTACTTATGATAAATTTCTAATATTTAGACTGAATTTATTTTGAAATAAATATTGGGTGGGAAACCCGAATAAATCTAAAAAGAAACCAAAAACTTAAAATTTTACAAGTATACACTAAAATATTTTTACACCATCTTAAGTTAGATGTACTATATTTTAATTAGCGACTAATTCAAGTTAACGTGGTATATTTTGAAAACTTGCACTTCACACTATAGTTTTGTAATTGATGCATTCGATAGGTTATTGACCAGTTTTAGAGAAATCTAGTATTTATGTTAGGAATAATTCGCTCCAAGGGAGACAACTGCCTAAGAATAAGTTCATTCCCAAAAGAAAAAAAGAAGAAGCCAAAGTTGCTCCTAAAACTTTCACGCTGCAAGGCTACTCGCATGATTAAGAACTGAAAGAGGAGAAATTATTACCAATCTCGAGTATGACCATGAACTATGTGAAAGAAGTACAAACAAATGTTACTTGTAAGAATCCTGTGTCTAGGTCACGAAGGGGATCCAAACCTCGGTAACCTTAGTCAACTGGTGGGGATTATCGACCGAAAACTCCTTGTTACGGAGGCTTCAGTAAGAAACAATGTACTCCAAAATGCTATGAAAAATAGGATACCGGTGAGTAAAATTATCTAAGGCACTTATCAAACTGACCATTGAATTTATTCCAGTAAGTACTCGACTTCCATACACTGACTCAATGATTCTAGAAAATGTATTAAGCAATAAAACTATCTTCGCAATACACTGGGATATATCTGGTAAAATACTTGAATTTCTTTCTAATTATGAGGTAGTATCTTTAGTTTCAGATATGCACAATATATTATATGGTATACTCAGGGAATAAAAGGTTTTAAGGAATTTCCTGCTTGTATATTTTTGTCATAACTAAATAAGGATAAATTGACAGGAAATGAGTCTCTTGTTATTTTGAATTGTCATAATGTCATTATTGACTTTTATGAGTATAGTCACTGTAAACCCTCACGAGACAACACTCGTCCACCAGGGCTACCTGAGGGTTTAATGACTTGTTGCATACGTTAAATGCAATCGTGAGTCCTGCGAAAGTGGTTTCCTTAGTTTAATTTTATTTCTTTATTTCACTCGGGACGGTCAAAATAGTAAGTTCGGGGGTATTTGATAGACGTAGAAATACATAGGAATAATGCGCTTAAAAGTATCGTTTTGTTAATCCCGATTTATTAATTTCTAATGTTAGTAGCATTTTCTTATTTCAGGCACTTATCACTGTTGGAGCTAATAAGTTGAAAAATACATCTAATAGAAGGTATAAAGAGTTTAAGCATCTTCAGCAGTCTCTCAGGCACAAGGAAGATGCCTACATTCAATATACTTGTAGATTTTCTCCATGGAATAAAGATGATGAAGGACTCTGCAAGGATTAACATGAGATAGGATTTATCTTTATCTGATAGAGTTTTAGAATTATAAATAAGTCTTTCCGATCTCCTATAAATATGAGAGCAATTTTATGCATTTTATACATCTCATCTCAATCTCAGGAAGTAATAAAGCTTTCTTTTTTCAGTATCTTTCTCTTTCTCTTTCCCTCTCTTTTATTTTATGCATTTAATTTAAGCTGTGATCAGCACCATTAATGGAGAGCTAATCTCCTTAGATGAGGCTAAGGATTGAACCTCTGGTGAAGTGAGTTAATTGATGTTAATAGTAGTTTAGATCTAGAATTAATCTTCAATTCTCTGATTTAAATTTACGAAGAGTTGATCTAGCCATGACAATTTTAAGTTACTACATATATGAGGAAGATGTTGAATTAGCCATATTCGATTATTTTTATGCTCAAAGGGAATTCTAGATCACTAGAGTTAATACTCTCCACCTAGCCATAGGAAGGAGTTTATAAACCCTAGATCCGATTGTCCATGAACAACAAAGTTCTTACTTAGGGTTTTAGCCACAAATCCTAGATCTTAGACCCGAATAGACCTAGCCATGGCTATTACGTGCAGATAGAAGCTACCGCTTTCATATCGTTTAGTAAACTAAGTCGGAGGTGATCCAAAGCCTAGGTTCTTTTCCTTATAATCGTACCGAAAGTTAGTAATTTAGATTTATGTTTTAGATCAAAACTCTTTTATCAAAATTAGTTTAGATTCTTTTATTAGTTAATTAGGAAATTATATTTTTAATACTTTTACTCCCCGTGGATTCGACCCCCGCTTACCCTTATTATATTGCGACACCCGTAGTTTTGAGCGGGGTATTTAAAGACCGAGTTTTTCTCGCATCATACACTTTATGGATCTTCTCTACTTTTAAGAAAAGTAGAAATACATTCCTGATTATCCTCCTCATTATCCTAGCCTAGATGAGTGTATTGGAAACTTTTGCAATAGCGTGTTCAAACCTTTAGGCATGAAGGGAATATACATAACCTTATCTATCATTTTCTCTGATAGTCTTTACATAATAAACATTAGCATGTATCTCCCAAAAACTCAGTAAAATATGGTAAGATTTACTAGTGTATAAGGTAGACTAAATACCCTATATCTTGCCGCTAGAGAGTAATAATGTGATGCACTCAGTGTATTCTATCATGTTGGCCATGCCAATGATATTTGTGACATCCCCGATGTATAAGGTTAGAGACAAAAAATATGTTTATATCTCAAAAGGATCGAGTGCGTAGTACTAATATCTCTTAGACATGTTTTATCGTGCATCAGATTATCGGTAATGCTCAATGAGCTGATAGATCCATAGGCGGGTTGTATATAGTAGATCAACTATCATACATGGAATTTAACTACTTCCCAAGCAATAAATTCTCATAATCAAAGAAAAATCTCATAGATATGATATCGAACTAGTGTATGTCACGAGCATTCTATTAAACTAACCAGTGAAGAGTTCCCAACTAAGTCAATGATAGTACAAGTAAAAAAAATCAACTATTATGCAACAAGTAAAGGTACTACTTGGAAATGTTCTCTGGGTGACATTATTCATCTATTGAGAATTTTCTACAAATCCCTCTTAGAACTTGATCCAAAGCTGCATTGGTATCATGGGAGAAAACTAAGGTCACAGACTCTGCCATGACAAGGTTTGTACTAGCTGTGATCATATGATAAGTCCGGGGCTGATCTCTTTAGATCATCTGGGGTGCCTTACAATCCCGCACCCGACTATCTCGTATATATTTAAAAATTCTTCCTATTCCATTTTGGTCTATTGGTGAATTTCTTGTTCTCTTTGCCTTAGGCTATTGATGTTTGAAATTTTAATCATGTCGTTATTACTGCCTCTCATCTATCCACAATTGTGACCCTATTCATAACTTCCCCTATCACTAGGCCCAAAATTATGCGACCCTGGCACGTGCTTACTCTTAGTAGGCATAAGCTTAAAGTTTCTAACCAGTAGCTCATTGTTTTGCTTAAAAATGAGGAAAACTTGAATTAGGTATGCGCATACAGTGATCTATTGAATATTGCCTCAAAAACACAATATTTAAAGAGTAAAAATGTTAATAAAATATTCACAATATGTCTATTTACTTCAATTATTTATCCACGTAACATTATAATGGAGTTGCATTGCCGAATAAAAACTCTGCCGCAGTCATACAATCCTAGAATAGTATGGGATAATCTATTATCAGGTCTTCTTGAATATTGAGATGAAGGTATATATATTACAAACAAAGCTCCTAATTTGGAGACTCATTTTTCTTAACAATTATCTTTTCCAGATTCTACAATAGGAGATTGATTTCATTATCCACACCAGTCAAGTTTATTGGTACTAAAATAGAGTTACAGTATGGGAGGTACTCAATGTTTTGAGTGTCGTCAACATCTATTATGCATGTCGATCATTACAAATAGTAGTACTTGATAAGCGTTCCTTGTATAAAGGCAATTTATAGTATTCAAGTCAGTGATTCCCAATCATTACTTGTAGGTGAATCTTGCTCATATCGTACTACTCATGAAATTCTATTTAAGTACATAATTTTTAATAATTACTTGTGGTTCATAGTATATAGCGCAATGAAGTACATGATTCCCAATCATTACTTGTAAGTGAACCCTGTTTATGGCTTTATACTTATGAGTTCCTATTAAATGTCAAATCCCAAATTTACCCCATAAAATGGTGATCTTAACCTTAAAGTATATTTTAATAGGGTTTTAGCCAAAATAGCTATTCAAAACTACTAGATGTTGCAATCCTTATTTTAACAACTAGGGTGTTTTAATTCATAAAGCCCTATAAGGTTTGTATATTCTAACCAAATAACCCATTTGCTTCGAATATAAGGAGTATTGGATGTCTAGTTGACAAGTGGTCTTACCCCAATATCTGCCACGTCAGCATGAGGTGGGCTCTACCTGCCATGTTAGCTGTTACGTATCCATGATACGTGTCTACCATGTCAGGATATATGGGTCCATCCTGCCATGTCTGCCTATAATGAGTCCCTCTGCCACGTATCCTTGACACGTATTACTATGGACCCGATCCCTACCACATTAGCAAATTGATTAGGTATGATTTTAGGGATTAGGTCTGATCTAGGACTAACTTTCCTAAAAAGGGTCAGGATCAATTTAACCTAGATGACGTCGGCGTGATTTAAAAAAAACTAAAAAAAAAACCCTAAAAGGGTAGGAGATGTCTCCCTGACCTAATCGCCACCAAAATTTAGGTTTTTTAGGTGTGAACTGCCCAGTTTCTATGCCGTTTTCCCGGTGACAAGGACATCTCTCAGAAGAGTGTGATATATGGACGTGATCATTATAGAGTAGGCTACGTAACAAAATTATAAGTGCATTAATCGAATTATTAGAACAATCTTTATTTTAGTTTAAAAATAGTCCCTTACAAGGGTGAAAATGCACTAAAATAGATCTAAAACTTTTGGGAAAAAAAGGTATTAATCTACAGATTCATAAATGTATATCTAATATGTTAGATCATGCAATTAATACATAAAAATGATTTTTAAACAAAATTATACCTCTCCGCAATGCAAAAATCTAAAAAATACTTCCTTGGATAGCCTTTTTATCTACTTTGATCCACTAGCTCTTCGGAGTGTTGATAACGTGTTAGATAATTAATAAACTATTATACTAAACAATCATACATTCGTACTTAATATGAGAGAAGAATAAAGAGTTTATTATTGATAGATTGTTCCATGTTACAATTACTGAACCCTTTTAAGGGTTAAATACTCTCTCTAAAACTCTCCCCATAAACCCTAGTTTATATTGGCTTTGTTTGGAGTCCTGTAGAACACCCCAACCCAGTTGGGTTCCCACCTTGGGCCAGACTCAACTCCTAACAGGTTCCATATTATATCAAGGATGCACATTGTCTCTTTAACCAATGTGAGACTAAACCCTCACAATTAGTTTTAGAGGTATAAACCTAACAGTTGGGTGGTTTGGTGTGGTGTGGAGTTTCGTTATTAAAAGGCATTGGTCTAATTTAATAGTATATATCTCCCTAAATTTACTAAGCTCAATAAGTGTTTGGGATGTGTGTAGGGCTAAAATATTTTTGACCTTAACTGTTGAAATCGAACAAATCACATGTGTTTTGAGATGTAATAAATGGCTAGAAAGTATAGTCATGCAAGCTTCATATGATTTTGCAGGTAGGTATGTGGAATTTGTATTTTCAAACTGCATTAGCATTATAACGTGTAGATTATGTCAGTAGAGTTTCTTAGTACCTGGCATTCTCATCTTACTCATCCATTTACTCGATAAAAATACGGTAAAAAGCCACATAACAAAAAATAGTCTTCACTTGGAGTAGCCCATGGTCATTGATCCTACCCCCTACTCTAAAAAATATTAAGTAAACAACAAAACTCGTCTACACCTAACTTGACACTTTCATATCCAATAATATTTTACTATTGATCTCTTTGGGGTTGGGCTATTGGTTTGAGACCACTATCTCTACCTGGGGATATCCGCCAAGATTTATCTTAACTTAAAATGGAGCATGCAGGTTGTAGAGGTACTGTGGCGAGCCTCGGGAAACTAGTTGGAGAATAGTAAAAAATGATGAACTAGCAACTGAGATTTATAATATATATTATAAATCTTAGTTTTCTCCTAGCTAGCGATGAATGTCCTATGAGGCATTGTATTTCCTATATGGCGATTCAAAGCTGACTGGGACAAGTTAGCCAAGTTTTTTTGGGTCATTAATTGGTAAAAAAGGCCATGTTAAAGGCTAATAAACTAAAAATTACACACACAACTCTTGCCACTCCCCTCCCCTCACAACTCTCTAAACCCATATTGCAACCCCTACTTCAATTCCTTATCTTCTCCATTGATGTCCATTGAGTTTAATTCCATAAAAACTCCATCAATTTTAATTGAATATTGAAACCCCCCTTCTCCACTCCCATTGATAGCCATTGAGCTTAACTGTATAAAAAATTTAGCTATACACAAACTCTATTGGTGAATGAATGTCTCATATACTGATCTTTGTTGGTATGCTCTCTTCCTCTCTCTCTCTCTCTCTTTCTCCCCTCTCTCTCTCTCTCTCTCTCTCACACACACACACGCACACACACACACACGCACACATAGTACTCTTTGTAAATGTCGTATTGAACAAGAAGATGCCAAGTGTCTGTCACAGTTTATACCTCTTCAACAGAATTCTATTTACAATGCAAATTTTAAACATATTCGCGTAAAAGCAAAAACTTTTACTCTTTGGTAAAATCAGGTATACTATTTATTTTCTTTTTATATTTTTCTTCCATCATGATACAAGTTTACCTGGTGCATTATCATCCTATGCTCTCTGCTACCATCTCATTTTTGTTGTTGTAAATTTTAGCAATGTGTATTTGTTCAATGACTGCAGCAGGGCATACTGACTTCATTCGATATGTGCGATGCTAATCTACAAGCATAATAAAGAACACAAATTAATTTGGTTATTGTTCACTAATTTTGAATTGTCAATGGATAAAGTACTCATAATGACCTCCTGCGGTAATCAAACAAATATGCATTGCCTGAAATTACAATAACAAAAATGAGGTTTTCTTAAATTACTCTTTCTCCTTCGAGATTTTGCTGCTTGTATGTTTACCTTTGATTATCTTCTTTTATCTTTCAAATTTTAATATAGACTCCCCTTTGGCATATTTTTTGCGAGAAAGGATTTGAGATATTCTCAAACAAATTGAATGTTAGGTATGCCAAGTACTTTAAGTTTAATATATTTTTATTTGATTGAATCATCCGAAATACGTTTGATAATTTTCTTGAGAACTATATGATAATCTTTAGCTTCCACTCCTTTCTTCTTCTTTTTTGACAAGAAAACCAACAAAATCACATTAAACAGTCATCAGAATATTCCTACATCCTTGTGCCAACACCTGCACCCACTAAGGCATATCCTAAGGCCCAAAAGGAAAAGCTTTTGTCTTGCCAAGGGCTGCCAGCTTATGGGCCAGCATGATTGATAGGGACTGTAGTATAGCCTGAAGTTCAGTTGGATGGAAATTCTGAGTAACTCGCTCCACATTTTATGCCCCATTTACCATAAGTTCAGCCACCCTATTCAAATTTGTTTTTTCTTTACATGGTTGGAGAAGTCTACCTCCAGGGAAAAGAGGAATCCAATAGTCTGTCCAAATGTTAACTGTATCTCCATCTCCAATCTTCCATCCAATGATGTGTTTGATATGTTCCTTTGTGAACCAGATGTCCTTCCAGAATTTAGGTCACTGCCTTTCTATGCCTGGAGAAAAGGAACTTGACTAAAATATTTATTCTTGATAATTTTGGAAATAATAGCATCAGGTTCCCTCAATAATTTTTAGCAAAATTTTGCAAGCATATCTAAGTTTTGAGGGAATTATCAAATTTCAAACCCCCTTCATACTTAGGAGCACAAACATTGTTCCATTTAATAAGATGATACTTTTGGCCACGACTAGTAGATTTTCTCCACCAAAAGTTTATGTAAGTTTTGTCAATTTCCTTGTGCAGGGTTTTGGGGAGGAGGCAACTAGTTATTTGATAAACTGTGATAGTATTGGAAACATTCTTGATGAGTATAGTTCTTGCTGCCTGACTAAGAAATCTAGAAGTCCATCCCTGAATTCTAGTTTGGACTTTATCCATTACTTCATTAAAATCATTTATCTTTAATCTGGTGACTTGAATGAGGGTGCCCAAGTATCTTGAATTGTTTTTTTCCTATTAGATCCCTAGTCTCCTTCTGATAATATGACCACATCTATGATGGATGTTAGGGATAATGAACATTTTAGATTTTTCAAAATTGATTTTCTATCGAGAAGGGTAGTTGGAGGTTTGAAATATGTTTTTCAGATAAGTAGCTTCCTCAAGGTTGGCTCTAGCAAAGATAACTGTAATGGCCTAATTCCATAAGCTCGAGATGGCCTGGAATTAGCTCTTCCACCAATGTTCTTGTGACAAAAACAAGCGCAAAATATGAAATGACACAGGTGAATTAGCGTGGAAAACCTTTGAATAGGTAAAAAACCATGACCTCGAGTTGATGGTTTTTGTAATAGTGATTTTTATTGCTTGAGGTTGATATCTTATTACAAGTGATCTCTCGACTTATAAATACTTGATCTTGCAAATAAAAAGTTTTGATGTTTAAAGAATCTAAAAAATGTAGTTTTCTTGGTAATTTATCACGTATTTTTCTGGCCCTTGTCTCTTCTGGAACTTTTTCCTTATATATGCCTTCTCCGTAGTTCTTCATCGTGTCGAAGCACGTTTCTCCAAACAATTTGGTTAGTGGTGGTTGACTGAGCAACTGTTGAGTTCATGAGAGACAAGTATTTTTAACTTGCTCATGTTTTTTTGTTTAAGCTTGACCCACGTTCTTCATCAGCTCATGGAGTAGGTGTCGATATTGACTATTGATGTCACGTTTCAAATGCATGAGTCTGACATGGATTTAGTTCAAACTGGAATAGCTTAATTTGGGGTTAGATCGAGGGATAGGCCCCTACAGTTGCCCCCTCACTACTGAAGTCACGATCGGCTTTGGTTGAGAAAGGAATTTGTGGGTATTAGGGTTAGAAGTTGGAAAATGAAGGAAGTAATGATGTGGATTTGATTGTATGGAAAATGTACATGTTATGGGGGGACGTTTGTGCATTAAATGTTGATGGGAATACTGATGTACACGTCAGTTAATATTTTAGAGATTCATCTATATTAAATAATGGCGCTTGGGGAAACGTACATGTACATTAAATATTAAGGTAATATAAATAGTACCTGTATCGAGTATTGTGACAAAGTACGCTTGTTTGTTGTAAAATTCTTTAAAAGTTTTGATGATGGTGAAGACCCGGAGAATGGCTCACGAAGAGAAGATTTTTGTTGAGATGTAGAAGTTGAAGTTGAGATACTTTGGAGATCAGTCATTGGAGATGCCTACTCCCGTTCCCGTTTCACCGACGTAACAAGGTATGTCAGAAGAAGAAGCGGCTAAAGCTGAGGAAGATTTTTATTATATGTGGAGATTTCATCATATTGTCTTAACATGCGAGCAACGTTGGATTTGTCTCCGCATCATTACTGAAGACAAGGATAGGGTGACAGATGTCTTCAGTTCCCGTTTGGTGAAACTATAGGGCAGTTGCGCCGATATCTTGCATAGGCCTAAATTCTAAGGTCGGGCCATCTTTATCTCTACCAACTCTGCAGAGGTAGTGGCTCTAGAGAAGGCGACGGTGGTAGTGGAGAAGTGAAATGGAGAATGGAAGTCTGCTTCTATGCCTCCATCGTTACTTGGCGGTAAGAAAACTTTATGTTTGAAGAGTTGGTTTAAGCTCTGAGTCATTTGCTTTCATGCCCAGAGTTCCTTCAAACCAAGTTTCTGGTAAGAGTAAGATGGTATGAAGGATGAAGGACCTATGGTAACTTCCAATGCCTACTTTGCATAAGAGGATTCTTAGAGTGAAATATCACTGAAGTCGGATGAACTGAGGGATTTGATGTTTTGGAGTGCCTGAAAGACCTGTCATCTGTAAAGCACTTAAAAAACTTGTTATCTATAAAATACTTGATTTCAGAATACTTAAAAGACTTATTATCTGAAAAGTACCTGAAAGATTTATTAGCTTTAAAGTACCTGTAATTTATTTTTGAGTTGAATAATTTTCTTTATCCAAACTCTGTGTTGATATATGTATAGAATAACTCTAGAGATCGAGCTATGAATGATTCGAAGATTTATGAATATAAGACAAAATGTTATGTATGAGATTAGAACTTACAACCTGTTTATAATAATTGAGCTATAAAAATATGTTTGTAACATGAAATATGTGCAATGAATGATCGAACTGACTAACTGTAATTTATTGGGGGAGAGAAAAAAAATTGTAGAATGTTTAGGATGGGAAATTTGAGCTCAGTCAGGTTGTTCTGACAATTAGATTTTGAAAGAATAAGCTCGATATGGAATTGGCCAAACTGTCTGAGGTCGATATTGAGAGATATGTTCAAATAACTTTCCTCAGGATAAAAGGGTTTTTTGTTATGAAAGAATAGGATAATATCGCGAACATTGGGGGATTTGCAGCAAAAATGTATAAATAGGGGGAAAGGAGATTTAAATAGGTGGAAGAGAGTAGAACTGACATGGACTAGATCTAAGAAAATTCATTATGTTGTTGAGGGGCGGTTGACGATAAAGATAGCTGAAGTACAGTAGTTGATTTTTGGTTTGTTAAACTATGATGCTGAACTGCCAGTGAGGGAGTGTCAATTTGAAGGTTTAGATTGGATGGGTAGGGAACGTTAGTATGAACATTGTTTCTATGAGGAGCTATTTCAGGAAGTGATGGTTGAACTTGCAGCTGAAAAAGATGTTGTGAGATTGATTGCTGAAGAAGAGATCAAACTGGAAGATGTGAGGATTGCTGGAGGAGAAATGATTGGATGCAGTTCACCAGGACATTAGGGATGTTTTAGGTGTAATTCTATGTGAGGGAGTGAATTGTAATGAGAGTGTGATGATAATGAAGTGAATGTAAATAGGGGTGGTATGTATGTAATTATATGAGTTCGAATAATTTCTAAAAAAATAAAATGAGAATGAAGTTTGAATCTATCCTCTATTATTGCGAATACTATATATGATTGTTATGATAAATGAATTTGAATATTTTTGAATTTTTAGAGCTTTGGAAATGACGTCAGCACTTCTCCGAGTAGAATGAGCAAAAATAGAAAAAGTAGGTAGCTTTTGATTTAGTCTCTTGTGTAAAGGCAGGGAAAGCTCGATTGCGTGAAAGTGTGAGTCGTCATGAGTATGGGGAGGTCAGGGGGAGATTTGGAAAAGAGAGATGAAAATATATTAAAATATAGGGCAAAGGGTAATGACAGAAATGCATTTTCACCGAAAAAGGTGTAAGATGTCTGACATTGATTAAGAAGGGGATGCCTCGGTTCCAAAACCGAGGATAGCTCGTACGAGGCCTAATAACTGCCAGTAGTAAGAGAGAAAAAATATAAGGAATGATTCATCTTTGTCATTCAAAGGTATCTTAACTTCTAAAAACTTGAAGAGGAGTGTGAGAGGAAATAAAAAAAATAGCAGAGACTCTCGTGAGAGTTTAATCGAGAGTGGTCAACAGTTAAAGCGATAGAGAGTTATAGAGACTGAGTCACGAAGGTCCTTATACAACAGTGTTGTGAGAGAAGGATTTTGTGTTGCATCAGATTCACATTCCGACATAAAAGGTTAATAGTGTATTTATGATATTTTGAATATGTTGGTTTTGAAAATCATTTTTTATGTTAAGGAAATCTAAAAATTACCATTTACAACAATTTATAAAATCTATTTGATATATATATATATATATATATATATATATATATATATATATATATATGTGGGTGATGTATATGTAAAAGATAATAATGAGTACCTAGACCTGTATGTCGACCGTGTGGAGTATTTGTGTAGGATCAAACCCGCATATGTAGATTTGTAGTTAATTTGGAGACTTCACCTGTTAATGGGGCGTTGACCTCTGGTTGATCGGCAGAGTCCGAGATAATAATATCTGATAGGGATGAAGAAGTAGGGGTTACTCTATTTCTAGATTTCCCTGGAAAATTGGTAACCTACCCTCCAAATTCTGATGTATTCAAAGAGTTTTGTAAAGCCAAGGCTTCTGTACTGGGAAGATGGGGCCTTTTTTTGGACGAATATATTTTTTATTTATTGAGCAAAGCAATAATACATGTAGAGGATATAAAGCCTGGCCACTAGTTTACTACCTAATTGTGGCTATTCCTAGTTTATCCATGAAGTATGCTGCACGGATCTTCTTAAGAAGATTGGATGCATTCTAAAAAAGTTATGAATGTTGTGAGCTGCCTAGTTTAGAGAGACCATCAGCTATACCATTGCCTTCCCTTCAAGTATGAATCATGATAATTTGTAGCTCCCTTCCTAGCTAAGTAAGAAGCTTCCAAGTCGCATTATACTTTGCGGGACAAATATGCATGAATCTGTACCAGTTTGCCAGAAGTTGAGCATCTACTTCAATAATGAGTGGAAGCCAGCCATGTCATTTGCAATCCATTAAACCATGAGGAAGTGCGAACATTTTTGCAGTTCTATTAGTGTCATGACCAAGTGCAATGATGTACCCAAATTGAAGTTCTCCCAGATTGTTTCTAATTACTCCTCCTACTCCACTTATTCTGGAAGGAAGTGCTGAACCATCACTGTTAAGATTAAAATGATCGAGAGGTAGGAATGTCCATCGGACAAGCACAGGTCTTTTGGTGCACAATGACTGCTTAACCAGTTGCAAGATTTGAGTAAAATGAGGTCGCTGAAGTTGTTGTTTTGCGTGATTTTGAGTTCGGGCATGCTCTATTGTAAAGCTCTGTTAATATTTCTGTTGATAGATAAGGGAGAGAGAAGCTTTTCCTCGAACCTATAAGTACATCGTGCTTTCCATAATTCTCAAATTATGTAGGCAAGAAATACCCTTATTGTAGGGGCCTAACTTCGTACGGAGGGGAAGTCGGCTCTTACACCACGAGATTTATCCTTAATCAAAAGGGGCAAGTATATGATCAATAATATGGCCAAGCTATTGGCAATATACTTACGTGGAGGCCTAGAATGGGACATTCCACGACCTCTGATGAGGATTTTTAAAAGTATTGATATTACTGTCGAGTAGTCAAAGTTTCGAGTATGGGGAAATTTACAGAGAGATCGAAGGTAAACTGCAAAGTTTATGGGGAGAGATTTTGTAGCCTCTCCTTGGTTACCCTTCCCTCCTATTTATAGAAGATAGGTAGGGCTGAGTCACCATGGGAGGTCACATTACAAGTGTACCCTTCAGATATCAGGCGGGTATCCCGAAGTTGGTGTTGACGTCAGAAATGTCAGACCTGGTACTGTGCTCTGATATTGCAGTTGTTGTTGGTTCTGTCACTATAGTTGTAGGGGATTATTCCTCGACCTCACTCATAATTGTGCTCATTCAGTTCGAATTACCGATCTCACTCATAATCGAGCTTATTCAGTTTAAATTACCTCCATTTCAGGTTTACGCAATTTCAGCACACAACATTCCAGTCAGACATTCTAACCAACCCCACGAACTACCTAAGAAACTACATCGAGCTAAAATCGGAAAACGTGATTCAATCAAAGATACCTATCTCCCATGAACTCATCAGTTATTCATTCAACCGCTACTAACCACATTATTCGGGAGACGTACTCCAGCATGACGAAGAGCTGTAGGAAAAGCCTATAAAAAGGAGAAGTTCCAGAAGAGACAGGGACCAAAAAATTACTCAAACTTCTTTCTTACGAGATCAAAGGTATTTTTATATTCTAAAGATTACTTGTAATAAAGATATCCACTCATAGTTATAAAGAGACTTTTACAAAAATCCTCCACACGAGGTCGTGGTTTATTACCTATTCAAAGGTTTTCCATGCTAAAACAACTGTTTTAATTTCTTACTTTCCATTATCGCATTGTTACAGGATCATTGGTGTGATAGCTAATTCCTAAACGTATCGAGCTACAGAATTTGGTCATTACAGTAGCTATAAGGACCAGCAATGTCGACGTTCTTGTCTGGTGAGCTGGCTGTCTGACATGTTGGCCTTCGACCACGTATAAATATGGTCAAAGTGTTTCTGATGCTGATGTAGAGTTTGTGTGTTGATGGATCTGTCTTCATCTTCGAGGCTTGTTCATAATCGTGGCTTCATCTTCGGGGATTCATCTTCTTGTAGCCTTGGAAGGCTTGTTTACGGATTGAATGGGATTCGAGGTATTCATGTAGGCTTCGATGTAGCCTTCGATAGTTCGACTTGAGCTAGAAGGCTGCGAGCAGGCTACTACACTTATTACGATACCCATTTGAGTACTCGAACTTGCTGCCTGAAACCATATACCATGTCGAGTCCACCGGCTATCAATCACCTCTTGTCGTACACCGCAAGCGTTGGCAAAGAAAGCCCAAACCTTAGTAGCAACAGTTCCATGAATAAGCAAATGATTCAACATTTTAGTTTCTCCAACCAAGCAGCAGTAACACCGAGAAATAAGAGGAATTCGCCGTAATATGAGACCGTCCACGGGCACAATTTCTTTTGAAGCTTTCCAACTGAAGAATAGTACTTTAGCCGGCATAGAGTTGTGCCATATCCCTTTCAGACATCGTTGTATAACCTCTACGCTGCACCAAAAATTTTAGGCTGATTTAGCCGTGAAGTTACCTTTGTCTGATGGACCCCAAAGTGGGTTATCTTCATTGTCATTCAAGAAGATCTTATGGGATAATGTATGCTTCAAGAAAAACTTGTGTCATTCAACAAGAAGTTCCCATTTCTAGGTACCATCGTTTATTATAATGTCTTTCACCACGATTTGCTGCATGCATTCGAGTTCCAAAATATCTGATAAACTGCCTTCCCTTCTCTAATCATCAAACCAAAATCTCTTGTTTCCCTTGCCGAGGCACCAAGAAGTATTAGCTTCTACTATCTAGAGGATGTCTTTCATCTGTTTCCTGAGTATAGAATCTCCAAATCCTAATCTGTTGGTTTCCCCATCAATGGTATATTTGTTCCTGAAAAAAGATGCCCATGTAGAGCTGTTATACGAAAATTTTAGCATTGTTTAAGCAGTTGACTATACTTGATATCCTCGAGTCATCATTTTTCCAGTCCACCTTCATTCTTTGGAAGACATAGTGCATCCTAAGCAACCCAATGTCATTTTTTTTGCTTATTAAAACTGCCCCAAAAGAAGTTTGAAAACATCATTTCGATCTTGGTTATAACACCATGAGGTACCATAATGCATAAGAGGAGGTGTATGGGCATCGAGTTTAGAACATGATTGATCATCGCTAATTTACCTCCCTGTGATAAGAACTTTCCTTGCCACCCTTCTATACGCCATTGGATTTTGGTGAGCAATTGATCAAAATGAGTTAGCAAAACCCGACCATAACTTGTGGGAGATCCCAAATAGGTCATTGGAAAAGATCAATGTTGGAACCCACATACATTATGGATGATTTGTTGTCTTACTGCAAATACGTTGTGGTGGACATATAAGCCACTTTTAGCTTTATTGATTAATTGGCCGGAGAAGTTTTCATATCTTGCTAGTAAATACATTAACCCGGAGATAGATCGTTAACTTTTGTTTAAGAATACAAGGAAATCGTCAGCATATAAGAAATGAGTGATGGGTGTACAACCTCTGGATGTATGGAATAGCCCAATCTCGCCCTCCACAAAACATTTAGATAGCCCTATGGATAGTACTTCTTCTGTAATAATAAAGAGCAATGGAGAATGAGGATCTCCTTGTCATAAGCCACCTCATGACGATTTGAAGTAGCCCTTGAAGACACCCTGTAAGACCACCGAGAACCATGGTATTTTAATACATTGTGCTATGAGTAAAATACATCTGCTGAAGAAATTAAATTTGCGCAAAACCTGACGTAAGAACCTCCAATCCAGCCTATCGTAAGCCTTTGCCATGTCTATCTTAATCATAACATTAGTGCCTCTAACCTTTCTTTGTAAATCTCCAACCATTTCCTGAGCTAATGTAATGGTCTCACTAATGTCCTTGCCCTAAATGTAAGCTCCCTGATTCCCGAAGAATAATTTGTTGAGAAGTTTGCTTAACCTGTTAGCAATAATGGAAGAAAAAAATTTGTATACTGCGGAGCACAAACTAATTGGTCTGCGTCACCCAACGATGTTGGGGTGTCCACTTTTGGTATTAGTGAGAGAAACAAAGATGTCTAACATCTTGTGAGTGGGGCACCATTAAAGAATTTCTTGGCAGCGCCATGTAAATCATCCCTAATTATGTCCCAACATGAAGTAAAGAAGACCGATCTAAAACCATCACTTCCCGGAGCACTATCACTGGGGATCTGGAACACATTGGCTTGTAATTCTTCCAATGTTGGGATGCATGTTAGACTGGCATCTTTATCTGTAGTGATAACATTAGGAATGCACTCAAGTAATTCAGCATCTTTATTAGTGTTTGTGGCCTATAACGCATCCCAAAAATATCTTACCGCGGCATCATGAATGACATCTACCTCAGCTGTCTCAGTTCTATCAGGGAGAGTAAAGTCGGTCACAAAAGTTCTTTTTCTATTAACTTGTGTGATAGTATGAAATTTTTTTGTATTGACATCGCCTGCCGCAACCCACTTGACTCTAGACTGTTCTCTCCAAAATACCTCTTTATTATGTAACATGGTCGCATGTTCTCTCTGTACCGTGCCCAGCTTGGTACCAACCTGTTCATCCCAATCGTTCTGCATTAAGTGATCAAGGTGTAGTAGTCTATCCTGTAGATTATGGATATTCTGGTTTACATTGCCAAATATGTTTGTATTTCATTCCCTGATTGCATATTTAGCCCTCTTAAGCTTATAGGCAAAAGAAGATAAACAGTTGCCGAAGACACCACTAGGCAAGTTATCTTGTACCAAGGTTGGGAAGCTAGCATGAGATACCCACATTTTCAAGAAATGAAATGGTCGGGGACTTTGATGCAGATTGTTGGTGAACGAAAGAAGTAGTGGAAAATGATAAGAACAAACTCTTTCCAAATATAAGATTTTGTGAATGCGAAAGGATGCCATGAAGCTGGGGTTCACCAACATTCTATCCAACCGTGCCCATTGTCTTGAATTATCGTAATGATTATTGCACCATGTATAGCTGGAGCCAATAAACGAAGCCTCCATTAGACCAGCTAACTGAATCATATCCTTGAATTCTACCAAGGATCTATATGAGGATCGTCTCCCTCCAAGCCTTTCCGAGTGATGTCTCACAGTATTGATATTACCTATAGTACACCATGGGGAACACATTGTCATTAAGATTGTATTAATGTCCTCCCATAGTGTTCTTCCTTCGATGATGTCACATTTGGCATATACGATAGTAACAAAGGAACTCCATTGATTATTAAAGCTCATCTTGCAATGCAACATTTGATTAGATGCAGAAACTAATTCAACATCATAGTCTTATTTCCACAACACCCAGATTTTTCCCTCCATGTTCTGGTTAGACATAAAAGGGGTACAATTTATTTTTCTACCCATAATATTGCTCAGTCATGCATCCTAAAATGGTTCGAGCAAAACCACTATTGAAATATGGTGTTGTTTGATAATCCTTTTGAGATGATTTATATTTTTGGCATTGCTAATGCCCCTACAATTCCAAACTAGTAATGGACCTAACACCATGTAACTACTTGGACTTGGATTTAAGGGCACCCTTTCTCCTTGTAACTATGCTTAGTGGAATTCGTTGTGGTTTAGATCGGCTCTGTTTGATTGGAGTCTTCCTCACCATAGTACTCAATGTCCAAATGACATCCACTTCCCAAGTCCTTCAACAGTTCCGATTAAAATTTGTCATATCTCAGTGTGTTTTACTGTTTCATTTTTTTCGCTGACCACCGCTGCTTCGATGATGTTCACGAATGTACTCACTACCTTTTGCCCTACTGTGTGAAGCTCAGGTGATGTTGTATTCAATGCTTGTTGCCCCTCTGTTCTCGCTGTATTCTGCCCCACATTCAATGCTACATGTCACCCTACTGCCATCACTACATTCTGCCCCACTGGTAAAGGCGTAGTGCTGCTGTAATATGCCCATATTCTATTGCCTAAATCCCTATAATATGATGTTATGAAGCTTTGCTTTTTGTGTGAACAGATTTCTCCATAGTCAAAGCTTTCCCAAGTCTAATCTCCTCCCTTTTATCAGGTGCAATAATTGGTTGAAGTTTGGTACAGTTCGCTTTGTTGTGCCCTTGAAGAATACAATGTGTATAGAACCTCAGAAGTCTTTTGTACATGACTGTTTGCTCCAAGGTGAAAGATTTGTTGAAGGCGAGTCCCACTATAGTTGGTAGATCCTTCATAAGTTTAACCTCCACACAAGACCGAACAGTGCTTGGTCTACTCAGACTAAGTGTTGTTGTATCCGTGATTAAATACTTCCCAACGAGACCGGACAATTCCTTGACTATCCCATTATTTTGTAGATGAAGCATTAAATGAGGAAACTAAATCCAAACAGGAGCAAATGGAGAGTCCTTTTTGGTGGCGAAATCGACAGTCCATCGAGCGAACTTGAAGAAGAAATATTTGATTTGCCTTGATTCTCTAGAGAGAGCCCTTGTAACATCTTTTTTTGACATTAACATCATTATATGCTTGAAATCGAGCACCACTACCTTCAGTTCAGCTGTAAGACCCCAATTGGAGTTGATGTTACTCTCAATTACCTCAAATATGGGTTTGCCAGTAGGGAAGCTCATAACAAGAGTAGTATTAAAAGCTGCAACAACTTTGTTCGGAACAGTGAGAATGAAATCACCGAAATACCATCTTTCATGGAGATTCTTGTGTCAGTTTTAAACTGCTCAAGCACCGGTTTAACTATTTTTACAGCAGCAATACTAGCGAAGAAGGATTTAAGGATTGAAGTAAGCTCACCATGCGAAATAGAGTTATGGGCATCCATTAACGCCTTGGGGTGTGACTGAGATTCAAAAACAGCATGAGATGAAGGGATGGAGATGTTGGTACTGGGATCATTAGTGAGTGGGGTAGAAGGATGAGGGAGTGAATTTGTGTTAGAAGGTATGCTCAAATCCATACTACAAGATGTGGTAAAAGAAAATCAATAATCTGAAATGAGAGCTGAGGATGAAAGCAATCAAGGATAGAGAGGAGAAGAACAGTAAATTCAAGGTATTAAATAAAAGAATCAATACCTATGATGGATCAAGATGGAAACCCTAGCGAGAAAAGGTAACTAGGGTTAGGGTTTTAAAGGAGAAAGAGTCAACTCTCATCACGTTAGCTTCTTTCTCCTCACTCACAGAATCCTATTCAGAATATCGGGAAGATGGGGTAGTTGTATAGAACATGCCGGTATGCATTTTAGGAATTGCATCGTAACAACTAGAGAAGAATACTTTCTTTTTTGGCTGAATTGGAGAAGGAGAAATGAGATAGGGGTTTAGACAAATCGATCTCTTTGGAGTACTTTAATAGAAACATCTAGGGCGACCTGGCAGAGGGTTTTTTGCTACTTATCTCAGTTAAAGTACGGGTTGAATCTTCCCCTTAGTAATTTGGTGAAATGGATTATGAACATCATCAGGGCATGTCCTCTTCAGTTGAACGAGAATATGTAGGAGGTGATAAATGTTTGTTAATTTCTGAATATGTAGTGGGAGGAGGATGAGATTGAGACGAAGATATCTCCTGAGGATGTCTTACAGTTTTATGGGGTAAATTTTTTTTTTGCAAGTTAAGAGGCATATTTTTTTGCGAGTTCGACTGAGCCTCGTTTCTTCGATCTGAACTCGGCAGGGCGAGTATGGAATGATAATGTGATATGGGTGAAGGGTGATTACCTTCAAAGAGATGATGAAGAACCCATGGAACTTTTGTGTAGAACTGTAAAACAAAGTAAGTATAACAATTTATAATGTATAAGATTGAGATGTTGAAACTGTACGTTGCTCCGCTAGTGATAATACGTTGTTGACCGACAGGTCCTCAATCACAGGTGACGAGGAAGGAGTCTATGTTAGACACTGTTGCTCAAGAAGGGACAGAGACCAAGGCTGTGCTGAAAGAACTTGGTATTAGCATAAAGAAACGAGCTAACAGCCGATCCGAGAAAGTTCAAAAGTCTCAATCAACGAGGCTAATGGAGGGCGCTGAGGGCAACAAGATGAGGGGAACTGATGGGGAGAAGTGAGTGAGTTTTCCCAAGGCCTCTGGAGTGGACTTCGCGGGTGTACCAAAGTTGACTATGTCGAACAAGATAGCTCGGGCGTTTCCAAATAAGAAGATACTGAAGCGCGGTTCAACCTCTGAAACTATAGGAAGTGGTAAGGTTGAAGGAGGGGCAAATAAGAGAAGGATTGAGCCTTCCAAACTAATAGAGGCGATGGTCATAGAGGATCGACCTGTTATAGGCGATGAGCTGAAAGAGGTGGAGGAAAGGGTGAGGCTTGCAACTCTCAATAGGGAGGAGGAGATGGGAAAAATGGTAAGTTCATTTGTTTGAATATGTGATGAATTTTGTATAGTCATTCGAACTAACAGTGAGGTCAATGTTCTTTATTTTTGTAGGCTGCTCGTTTGATGAAGGGGATATACATCGGGGTCGAGAAGGATAAAGCTGAGCTAAAGAAGGGGAGGTCAAGCTTGAGAAGAAGTTAGATCGACTGAAAGCTGACTTGATTAAGGAGGGGAAGCGGTTGGAGGCCCTAAAGGCTTCTCAAAAGGTAGAGATTAATGATCTCTCAACGGAAGTGAGAAGGAATATGGAAGAGGTAGTAACTGAGCACGACAGACTCGGGCGCCACCTTATAACCAAGGGGTATTCCAAAGATGAGGTGAATACCATTATGGCGAACACCTATGTTAAGGAGGAGGAAGACGATGAGGTGGAAGATGTTGTTAGATTTATGGATGTGTTAGACGGTGTCTTTCCACAAATAGTACAAGACAACCAAGGGGATGACAATGAGCTTCTAGAAGGGGAAATGAGAAGGTAGAGTAGAATGTTGACTCTGTGATTGTATGAATGGTTTGAAATATTGTAATCTAATGGATTAGATAGAATTATGTAGGCTAAGATGCTTTTGTAAACCTTATTGTAGGAACGTAAGGAAATGCGCGTCAGAATAAAAAATTTAGAGACTGAGCTCGCTATGAAAAGAGACGTCTCAACGTCCTTGTTGTCATCGCAAGCGGAGCTAAAGGTTAGAAAGGAATAAGAAATATTTGACTTGTATGCTTCGTTAGTCTAGAGCTATAAAGTAAAAAGTAAAGTGCAGGGACAGACCAAAAACATGCTATCAATTTATGGGAGATGAAACTCAATGGTGTATAGAAAAGAGTAAAATATTGAAAAATTAAAACATAGAGAATGTGTACCTTAGAATTGGAAGTATGTGTTATTATTCATCCAACTGAGATTGTACTTCAACCTTAAGTTTAAAAGTAGTTTCACACAGTAAATGTCAAGAAATAGAAATTTCGTTAAAAATGAGATGTATGTATTGAGTGAATGCTCGGAATTGAACTTGATATGTTGTATATGTGATGTGGAGGTCAAATTGGAGTCAGCTCGCTTTCGCGAAGATGAGATACGCCAATGTAACCAAGAATTTGTGGAGGAGTTTGATAGGATAAGATAGGAGAATGAAGACAGAGAAGATCAACATGTAAAGGTACACTTCAAGTTTGTTGAGGCAGCCCAAACTGTTGACGACCTTACTCGAAAGATCAAGGAGAAGGATGCCGAAATTAGTAAAGGGCAAAACGAACTCGCGGAGATGAAAGAACGTGCAGCGAAGCTCAAAAGCCAGAATAATGTGCTGATGCAAAGAGTAGGGATGCTGACATGGCTCGATACCGTATACAGGTCTTAGAAAAATTAGATGAAGGGTTAAGTCGTTCAATGGCCAGTCTGAAGGACCAAATGATCACCAAATGAATGATCAGGAGCAAACTCGAGTTGATCTAGTAAGTACCAGAAACAAGCTGGAGTGATTGAAGAAGAAAATAATCGAGAAAAATAGTGAGCTGAAGAAAGCTCGAGATGACCTATCAACCTCTAAAGTTGCGGTTGAGCAGTTGACTACAGACTTACCTGCTAAAGATATGGAGTTCTGGATGGTGCAATGGAAGTGTGATGAGTTGAATAAAAGGGTGGCACAATTAAAGACCGAATTGGCGCAGGCCAATTCGTGTGCCAGAAACGCCGAGGTTGGAGAACACTCGAGGAAGAAAAAAAAGTGATGTCGAGGTTTTCCTTGTGAAAGGGGATGTAGTTAGCTTATCATCTCGAATAAGAGAGCTGGAGGGAATTGTTGCTCGAACTCAAGGTCATGTGCAAATAGGAAATGAACGGTTAAGGGAGTGTCAAAGTAAGTTGGACGCTGCTCTTACCAGGGCACAAGGGTTAAAGCGAACTATCAGGGGTTAGGAGATTTTGATTAAGAAGCAAGATGAGTTATTAAAGAAGTCTCTGGCTGGGGAAGATTTAAACAGGGAGCTTGAGGAACTCCGTGCTCAGGTGGTAGATTTGAGGGTGATTAATCAGGCTGAATTAGCTAAAGTTAACAAGAAGACAGAAGAGAACATCGCGTTCGTGGCTTGAATAAATAGTGAAATGGAATGGCAAGAAGAATGGTATAATAGGTTATATAATCGCCTTCAGACGGCGAGAGTAAATTTTTCTAAGACGGTCTGGTATGAGGCATCGCGCTCAGAATTGATGATGGCGGTGATCGCCCATTTTATAGAAGAGGTAAAAAGGCTTGAGTTAGAGAAAGATACCTTGCGCGACTATTTGCTAGAAATGCGATGTATTTACAGAGCTGATATAGATCGAGGAAATTGTACGAACTCCATAGAAACAGAGTTAGGCTCTCGACCTACTAAATTGGTAAAACATAACAGGATTGCTGTGACTGCTCGAGCTCGAGAATTTATGGCTGGTCATCATCCTATTATAGGGGAAAGCGTAGCTGACCTCCTAACAGCAAAAAAGAATCCATTATAGCGATTGTATATGTAACCTAAAAAAAGTATCTTTTGCAGACATATTGAGATATGAAAGCTAGTTTTACCTTTGTTTTATCTTATATCTAATAGAGTTCTTTGATTGAAAACTAGTATTACCTTCGCTTTAATCGCAGAGTATAGTATAGTCGGTCAAATCAAGTGTTATCCTTATTTTAATCGATATAATGTCGCAGCCATATTGAGTGAGATGAAAGCTAGTTTTACCTTTGCTTTATCTTATGTCTGGTAGAGTTTCTCGATTAAAAACTAAGATTACCTTTATTTTAATCTTGAAGTATAGTAGAGTCGGTCAAATCAAATGTTATCCTTGTTTTAACCGGTATAATATCGCGGCCATATTAAATAATATGAAAGCTAGTTTTACCTTTGTTTTATCTTATGTCTGGTAGAGTTCCTCGATTAAAAACTAGTATTACCTTCGTTTTAATCTCGGAGTATAGTAGAGTCGGTCAAATGAAGTGTTATTCTTATTTTAACCAGTATAATGTCACAGCCATATTGAGTGAGATGAAAGCTAGTTTTACCTTTGCTTTATCTTATATCTGGTAGAGTTCTTCGATTGAAAACTAGTAATACCTTTGTTTTAATCTTGGAGTCTAGTAGAGTCGGTCAAATCAAATGTTATCCTTGTTTTAACCAGAATAGATGTCGATTGAAAGCGAGTATTACCTATACTTTAATCTATGTGCTATCTACGTATGTAGAGAGTTGTGTGGGAAAAAACTTAGAAGTTTTATTGAATAGAAAAGGAAATACATTGGATAGAGATGAAAATCTCACTTTTGGAATGGAAAAAGTGATAATTCAAAATGGAGTAGTGAGGGACTTAAATGATAGTACCATTTCAGTCGCCTAGTGTTCCAAGGAATGGAGATGTGAACTCCATCTTCTGTCATGAGGTAATATGATCACAGGCCTGTGAAACCTATAATAAGGAATGGACCCTCCAATTTTCTGCTAGTTTTCCAGCACGAGGCTCTTTTCTGCGTTGAGGGATTTCTCTGAGAACGAGATCGTTGATTTGAAAATTATAGCTTCATACTCATCTGTTGTATGAACTGGCCAACATATGGTGATATCGACCTAGGTTAGCAATGGCGCACTCCCTGGTCTCATCGATCCAATTAAGATTACAGGCCAATTCAAACTCATTTTCTTTGTCAGTTAGCTCATAATCTCTTACTGGATGATGGTATTATGTGGGAATGACGGCCTTGATCCCATAGGCAAGAAATAATGGGGTACAGCCGGTTGATTGACGTAGAGTGGTACGATGTGCCCATAAGACATGAGGAAGTTCTCAAACCCAGATCCTTTTTTTTTTTGAGTGAAGCCATTTCTTGAGGCCATCAACGATAATTTTGATGGTAATTTTGGCTTGGCCGTTGCCTTGAGGGTAGTATGGGTTGGATGTTGAGTAGATGATATTGCGCTTGTTAAGGAAAGCTATGATTTTTTCACCAACGGATTGTGGCCCATTATCGATACGATTAGGTGGGGGAATCCTAACCGAGTAATGATGTGTTCCTAAATAAAAGAGATGTCTCTTCTTCTCTGGTTTGACAGAATGGAACGGCTTCTACCCATTTTTAAAAATAATCTGTAGCTATGAGTAGGTAACTGCGGTTACCTGGAAAATTAGGAAATTCACCAACAAAATTGAGTGCCCATCTTTTAAATTGACAAAATGCCTTGCTTGCATATAGTTCAAGAACAGGAGTGCATATTATTTTTCCATGTCGTTGACAAGTATCACATTTGTGTGAGTATTCTTCTGCTTGCTTGCGTATGCCCAGCCAGAATACTCCTTATGTAATAGCTCTATTTGTGAGTGATTGACCTACGGCATGGGAGCCACAAGTCCCTTCATGAAAATCGTGGAACATCTCATCCGTTTTTTTTCTTTTTTTGGAGAGGCACTTTAGGTATGGCCCCACAACTGAACGCTGGTATATAGAACCTTTTTTATTTATGCAGTACTTTAAGTTGTCGATCAGCTGTTGGTACCCCTTTAAATCATTTGGAAGTGGTCCATTGTATTTGTTATCGATACCGAGGTAGGTTAGGAAGAGCTTTCGTCAATCGTCGTCTCCCCCTTTATCCCCCCCCCCTAGTATTGATCGTGCATACAAAAATGTAATCAATGCAGGGGGATGAAATTACTTCAATCTGAAGATATCGAGCTTCTATTCCCAAAACCCTGGCTAGATAAGCCAAGGAATCTGCATGTCTGTTTTTACCTCGAGAAAGATAATCGAGAGTTGCTTGCGTAAAATTACTCATCCTATCTGCAATGAGGATTGCATATGTGATCATCTTGCTATTCTTCTTATATTGCTCAGAGTAATGGTAGACGCTGAGTAGTGAATCTGTGTAAACTGAGAGTTTTGGGATACCGAGCTCAACTGCGAGGTCGAGTCCATGAATAAGAGCTTCGTTTTCGGTGACATTGTTGGAAGCATCAAAATCCAAGCGGATTGATTTCTCAATTCTGTCGTTGGAAGGGGTAATTAATGCGATTCCAATTCCTGACCTTCCAAGTCCTGCTGATCCATTTGTAAGAAGTCTCCACCCTTTCCTTGTAATCCATTCAGCCCGCTCGTCAAATGCTTTGGAGGGTGGATCTTCTGTAAGGTCAGGATCGTGCTCCTCTCACTTGGGATTTTCTACTGGAAAATCTGTGATAAAATCTGTAACAGCCTGATCTTTTTCGGAATGACGTTGTTCAAACTTTATATCATGTTCTCCTTAACTGACTGACCATTGTTGCACTCTCCTTGATTTTTCTTTCTTTTACAGAACCTCCTGGAGTGGGTAGTTCGTCAAGACTTTGACTGAATGGGCTTGGAAGTAGTGGTTAAGAGTCTGTGAAGTATAATCAAGAGTTAGAAGAAGTTTTTTAATTTTAAAATACCTCGTTTCTACTAGACTGAGGGTTTTACTGATAAAGTAGACTGGCTTCTCAATTTTCCCTTCAAGTCGAATGTGAACCGAACTGATTAAAGCATCTATAACTGCTAGGTAGATGATCATTTCTTCATTATCTATTGGGGTGCTCATTATGGGAGACCTCCCCAAATAGGTTTTGAGATCCCAAAAAGCTACTTCGCATTTTGATGTCCATTAGACCACTGCATTTGGCTAAACTATTCCTCCTTTAGTACAACTGCGGAGAAGTAGGAATAGTCAATGATAGCGGTCTTAAGATTTTGAAACAAATCGGTTGATAGCGACAATCTTGCCGACATATTTTTGTATGTCTTTCGTCATATTTAGAGAAGGCATGTTGAGGAGAGCCCGAATTTGATCTGAATCGGCCTCAATCCCTTTTTTACTGATGAGATGGCCGTAAAATTGACCTGAATGTACTCCGAATTGACATTTATTAGGATTGAGACATATCCTGTAAGATCGAAAAATTTTGAATATTGTGTTGAGATCAGTAATGTGGTTGGCTGACTGTATGCTTTTGCACAGGAGATCGTCAATGTAGACTTCCACGACTTTCCCAAGATGTACTTTGAACATAGTAGTCATCAACTGTTGATATGTCGTGCCTGCGTTTCTGAGTCCGTAGGGCATGACTTTGTAGCAGTAAAGTCCTCTTTCAGTGATGAAAGTGATCTTTTCTTGATCTTCTTCCAAGAGTAGAATTTTATTGTGCCCAGAGGCAGCGTCCATCATAGATAGGAGTTCGTGACCTGCTGTGGAATCAAGGATTTGATAGAAGTTAGGGAGAGGGAAGCTGCCCTTTGGAGTATATTTGTTTAGATCTGTAAAATCTATGAAAACTCAAACTTTTCCATTCTTCTTTAGAACAACAACCGATGTTGGATATTCAATCTGGATATTTGGCTTCTCAAATGAATCCCACTTTGATCAATTTCTCAATCTCCATGTTAACTTTTTCTCAAAGTCAAGGTGATAGTCATTGTTATTTCTGTTTAACCGCCGTGGCGTCGATGTTGATGGCCAATTTGTGACATGCCTTGGCCAGATCGACCCCAGACATCTTTTCGAAAGTCCACACAAAAATGTCTTGATTTAGTCGTAAGAACTGAATGAGAGCATCTTTATCGCGTTGAACCAGCTTAGTGCCGATAAAATTACCGTTGCTAGGTCCATCAATGTTGATGTATTCTGCAGGCTCTTCTGTGAAAGGCTGATCATCAAGGTAATTAAATTTTTGTAATTGTTATGCAGCATATCTGTCTGGGGTATCTAAAATTGTTAAGATGGTGTTTTTACAAGCTCGACAAAGCTTTAGATTACCCTTGATTTCATAGGTACCATCATTATATTTAAAGCAGAGTGCTTGATGATAGGTGAAAGCGATTTCTTCCATGTTGTGAATCCAACAGTAGAGGACATCGATAGTAGCTGGTCCTGCGGTAATAGGTAAGAATATCTTGCCTACTTACTCTTCTTTAGAACCATTAAATTCACTGATATCTGTGTCGCTTGGAATAACTTGATCGGCCAATCCTATTTGGTCGATAGTGCTTTGAAAGTGAATCTCAATACCGCTTCTTGTATCGATGATAATTGTATGCATGACAAACTTCTTCATCTTAAGCATTATGACTAATGCATCATGATGTGAAAATTTTGCATGACTAATATCGTAATCTTCGAATGAGATCCCAAGCTGGCGATTGCTCGAATTAGGCAGAAGTTTAGCTTCTTTGTCTTGAGGTGTGAGATTGCAACATTTTGTCAATCTCGTGCGCTTGAATCGACAAGAGTTGGTGATTCGATGGATTTTGATCATGTTGTTGTGGTGCATATGGTAGAGAAGTTTCTCCTCAGCTTGATCTTCAACCTAGACAACTTCAAGCTATTTTTTATAGCTGCCATCCTTGTATGAATCCAGGTCAATAATGTATTCGAACATCCGTCCTTTATTAAAAATATATTCCAACAACCTCTGTAAAACATAGTAATTATTAGTAGAATAATGGTTTACTTTATGATGCATGCAGTACGAGCGGTTCTCGATTAGTTCCAATGGTTGAGAGAGACGGTAGAGCTTATCATTGGAGAGGATTGGAAAAATTATGAAGATTCGACCATTCATCCTTGGGAGAACCGATTTGGGTAGTGTACCACCTTTCCAAGGGTTACCAGTGTTTCCCTTGGAGTGCTTTTGATCACCCTGGTCCTCCTTTAGTTTAGTGCTTCGATCTGTAGATAGACCTTTCGTGGTTAGGATGGATTTAGTAGATTTATGCCTTGCGGACATCACCCTTTCCAGATTGACGTAACTATTGACCTTAGTGATCATATATTCCAAGGTCGCAGGTTTGTTGAGGAAGGGGTGTTCTTTGGCCTTGCAGTCAAGTTGGAGTACGTTGGTGAAAGCAGTAACAACTATTTTTTGATCGAGATTGTCTACTTTATACGCGAGCTCTAAAAACTTCTTTGCAAAAGCCTCGAGCTTTTCTCCGTGTGACTGTTTAAGACTGATAAGAGAATATAAATTCTTTTTTTTATCTCTGTTGGGAGCATATGCCTTGATGCATTATTTCTACAGCTTGTCGAATATGTGTATGGAGCCTTGAGGTAAAGAGTGGAACCACCAGAGTGGTTCTTCCTATATAATTGTTGCTAAAAAACAATAAAGAATGTGGTTGAGGTTGGAATACAACCCTAATGAATCACGATACTATTGAATGTACTCCTTCGGTGCCCTTGTATATGCAAATTTTTAGAGTATGGAAACCTTTCAGTATTTCCATATCGAATAGTTCTTTGGCAATTAGACTTCCATGTAACTTGGTAAGGTTGTATGTAGTGCCCAGAACTTGTGCTTCGATTAACTCCTTAATACGCTGATCCATATATTCTTGCATAACATATTGATGTGTCGACTGAGGAGCTTGACGAGGAGGCTGAGGATTGTGAGTACCGGTACCTTCACTCAAACGATCACGTGCTGGAACTCAAGGTTGAGGTAGTTATTCTTCCTCCTTACGTATGGAAAATTGGTGACCTCGGCTGATCTCAGACTAAACTTTACCGCCCAAATAAATAGAAGGCTGAGGTTCATGCTGAATATTTCTGAAAATAGCTTTACTGGTGGCTCCACAAGGTCCCAACCTTTCTCGTACAAAAGCCTAAGAGATTTCTTATAATTGATCAGAATCTCTTATTGGAAGAGCCTGCTGAGTGTTTTGCAGAGCTTGTAAGGTAGTCTTCATGGTTATTATCTGGTGTTCATGTCGCTTAAACGCTGTTAAACGAGCTTGTTGCTCGGCTTTGAGCTCTTTCTCACGGAGCTCTCGGTAAAGAGTTAATTGACGTTCGAGCTTATTGCGCTTCTCTGTTTCGGCTTTGAGATTCGCCCGTTACTCTGTAAGTTCTTTCGACTCAACTGAAAAATCAAACTAGATTCTGGTTGTTAGTATAGTGAATGTATGTCTTAGGATATCGTAAAAATGTCTTCTTTCCACAGACGGTGCCAAATGTAATAGCCTAATTCTGTTAGCTCGAGATGTCTTGGAATTAGCTCTTACACCAATGTTCCTGTGATAAAAACTAACATGAAATAAGAAATTACACAGGTAATTTAGCATGGAAAACCTCTGAATAGATAAAAAACCAAGACCTCGAGTTGAGGGTTTTTGTAATAGTAACCTTTTTGCTTGATGCTGATATCTTATTACAAGTGATTTCTCGACTTATAAATACTTGATCTTGTAAATAAAAAGTTTTAATGTTTTGAGAATCTAGAAAATGTAGTTTTTTTAGTGATTTCTCGTGTATTTTTTTGGTCTTTGTTTCTTCTAGAACTTTTTCTTTATATAGGCCTTCTCCGCAGTTCTTCATCGTTTTGAAATACGTTTCCCCGAACAATGTGGTTAGTGGCGGTTGACTAAGTAACTGTTGAGTTCATAATAGATAGGTGTTTTTGACTTGTTCATGTTTTTATGTTTGAGCCCGACCCACGTTCTTCATCAATTCGTAGAGTAGGTATCGATGTTGAGTATTGATGTCACGTGTAGAATACGTGAGTCTGACATAGAGGTAGTTCAAACTGGAATAGCTCGATTTGGGGTAAGATCGAGGGATATGACCCTACAATAACGACATCATCTGTAAAGAACATATGACAAATAGGATGGAGCCTCTTCCACTGGAGACTCCATAGATTTCTATCCCAGCCTCTGCCTGTTAGATTTTCCATCTATACCGGCACTACTCAATATTTTATCTTTCGGTTCACAAGCATACATGTTAATAAGGTGTATAAGTATTATTGGATGTGCCCAATTATTACACCAAGTTAAGGTTGGTGAGATCTAGTATTACTCTTTATTAAGGTTTGAGGGTATAATGGGAAGACCACTCAAACCCTATCAGGTTAAATAGAGAGAAAATCCCTCTTGGAGGCTACAACATGAAAACTATCCCATTAAGGTTTGTAGCTAATCCAAGGGAAGACTAAATGCAAGAATAAAGAGGATTTGCAAAAGATAGAGAAGAAATTAGTATAATCTATTTTCCATATCAAATTATTGATCATAATAATAGTATTAATTTCCTACAATTTGTATCAATCACTAGGATACATATTTCATGATTAATTTATTAACAACAAATAGAGAAAAAAAAAATTGTCAGAAGTTCTTTCTTTGTACTTTAATGGGGTTTTTTTTTCAAATTCTTAAAGTTTTGTACATAATAGCAAATTCTTCAAGTTTTTTTATATTTCTTTACCGAGTCTTTCTCTATCTGTCTCTCATTGACGTATTAAAAATCATCACTCCTCAATTTTTTTAGGGTTCTTCTCTCTCTCTCAAATTGCAATTAATAAACCCTCGGGGGTTAGCCTCATCTCCTCGTGAATTTCAAGTTTGGATTCAAGAGGATACAAGACCCAATTCGATCAATTCTAAATTTAGTTTATAGCTGGAAATTATGGTTTAAACTATTGTTGCTGATTCGGTTCACCATCATTCTTCAAACCATTTTCTGCCGTTATTATTGAAGTACTGATTAGATTAGGGTTTTAAGAAAGCAGAGAATGAAAATGTTTAATGGAAGTCCAAGGACAATAATTTGGTTGTTATTAAAATTAGGGAAGTTTCTGTTTAGTGGTAACTCTGCTAGACTCAAGTATTCTGCAAAAGGATTTGGTATTTACACTGCTTTCTGGTATATATTTTGTTCTCTATCTAGTAATATAATTTGTTTGGGGTTTGTTTGGATTACCCATTTTGAAGTTAGTTTATTAACCTACTATCATTATTTAGATAACTTATTAACCTAGTAGGTTAATAGACTCAAGTGTAAGGTAATGCTTGTTACACCCATATAAGTTTAAGGTCAAATGTTTTGGGGGTATAATTGCTGACTATGATGGATTAGTGAATTGGAATAGGTCGATCATTTGATGTTATTTCCTATCTATGAATACTACTTTCTTTGTTCATTGATAAATAATTTTTAGATTTATTTTCTTCTCTGTCAATGAAACTTGTTTTTTTTTGCCAAAATTATTTGCTAGCTTTATTCTCTATTAAAATGGGCGATTGCATTGAGTTACCGTTGTAGGGACCTATCCCTTGATCTCACCTAAAAACAAGCTCACCTAGATCGAATTATCTCTATCTCGGATTCACGCATTTTTAACACTTCCTCCCCAGTCAAAGAATCTAACCTACCCCACGAACTGGTTAAGAACGTGGGCCAAACTTTAACCAAAGAGCATTATCCTATCAAAGACACCTGTCTCTCATGAACTTGTCAGTATTTCAGTCAACCGCCACTAGCTACATTGTTTGGAAAACGTGCTCAAGCACAACGAAGAGCTGCGAAGTAGGCCTATATAAAAGAATAGTTCTAGAAGAGACAGGGACCAGAAAATAACATAAAAAATCATCAAGAAACTACTTATTTTTTATTCTCAGCAACATTCAAACTTCTTAATTATAAGGTTCAAGCTTTTCTGTATCTAAAGATCAGTTGTAATAAGATATCCGCCTCAAGCAATAAAGATACTTTTACAAAAATCCTCCACACGAGGTCGCGGTTTTTTACCTCTTCAGAGGTTTTCCACGCTAAAATCACATTTTCATTTCTTACTTTCTAGTAGAATATTGTTACAGGTTTATTGGTGTGATAGCAAATTCTAAGCAATTTCGAGCTTACGGAATATGGCCATTACATTTAGCGCCGTCTGTGGGAAAGATTGTATTTCCATGATATCCTAAGGCATTCTTTCGCTATAATTTTTGATCATGGATACTTCCAGACGACCTGCTACAGGTACCCAGCTTGAAGTTTCAATAGAGTCGGGGATACTAACAGAGTTACGGGCGAATCTTAATGCCGAAGCAGATAAATACACCGAACTCGAACTTAAGTTAATAAAGGATCGGGAGCTCCGAGAAAAAGAGCTCCACATCAGAACGACAAGCCCGTTTGACAGCACTCAAGCGACATAAAGATCAGATGACAACAATGTAGACTGCCCAAGAGGCTCTACAAAACACTCAGCAGGCTCCTCCAGCCATAGGTCACGATCAGCTTCTAGAGACCTACTGTGTTTCTGGAAGGGAAAGATTGGGTCCTCGAGGAGTTGCCAGTAAAGTTATTTCCAGGAATCTACACCATGAACCACAGCCCTCCATACATTTGGAGGGTTAAGTCCAGTCCGAAGTCAATCGAGGTCACCGAATTTTTGTCCGCCATTAGGAAGAACAGCGACCTCAGCATCAAGTTCTAGTACGAGATCACCTGAGTGAAGGTACGGGTACTCATCGTCCACAGCCAGCTCATCCAGCCATTCAACCAATGCGTCATTACGGCACAAAAGAGCATATGGACCAACGAATTAAGGAGTTAATCGAAGTACAAGTTTTAGGTACGACCGGCGATATTACAAAGTTACAAGGAAGTCTGATTGCCAAAGAGCTATTCGATATGGAGATACCAAAAGGTTTCCATACTCCCAAAATTTGTAAGTACAAAGGTAGTGACCCAAAGGAACACATTAAGCAGTACTGTGATTGATTGGGGTTATAATCCAATCTCAACCACAACCTTTGCCGACTGTTCGCCACAAGTCAATAGGAGAAACCACTCTGATGGTTCCACTATCTCCCTGAGGACTCCATCAACACCTTCGATCAGCTGCAGAAATAGTTCACAAAGACATTTGCTCACAATAGGGATAAAGAGGAAAATTTGTATTCTCTTATCGGTCTTAAACAGTCGCAGGGAGAGAAGCTCGAAGATTTCTCAAAGAAGTTATTAAAGCTCACACAAAAAGTGGATAACCTCAATCAGAAAACAGCTATCACAACTTTCACCACTGCACTCCAGCTCGACTGCAAAGCCAAAGAATGCATATTCCTCAATAAACCTGCGACCTTGGAGGAGATGATCACTAAGGTCAACAGTTAAGTTGACCTGGAGAGGATGAAGTCTGAGTGGCAAAATCTATTAAATCTATCCTCCCCACCAAGGGCCCATCTACAGATCAAACCAACAAACAGAAGAAGGAGCAGGGACATAAGAAGCGTACCAAGGGCAACACTGGCTACCCTCGAAAAGGCGGTCCTCCAAACAAACCCATCCTCCTAAAGATGAATGTCTGAATCTCACAATTTTTCCACTGCTTTTGCAGGATACACTCTACCGCTCCTCTTAACCACTGGAACCGATCGACAGCCGACCATATTGCCTACATCATAAGGTAAACCATCATGCAACTAACAATTGCTATGCTTTACAGAGGTTGCTCCAATACATTTTTAAAGAGGGATGGATGCTCGAATATATTATCGACCTAAAGTCATACAAAGATGGCAGCTATAAGAAGCAACTTGAAGTTATTCAGGTCAATGATCAAGTGGAGGAGAAGCATATTTACCAAATGCGCCACAACAACATGATTAAAATCAATCATATCAACAATTCTAACAGATCGAAACGTAAGAGATTATTATAATGTTGTGATCTCACACCTCAAGACAATGAAGCCAAGCTTCTTTCCGAGTCGAGTATTCACCGGCTCAGCATTTCCATCGAAGATTGTGATACTAGCCATGTCAAATTTCCACATCATGATGTATTAGTAATAATTCTTAAAATGAAGAAGTTTTTCATGCACATAATGATGATTGATACGGGAAGCGGTATTGAGATTCTTTTTCAGAATACTATCGACCAAATGGGTTTGGCCGACCAAGTAATTCAGAGCAACACCAATATCAGTGGGTTCATAGTTCTAGGGAAGAATGAGTAGGCAAGATCATCTTACCTATTACTACAGGACCAGCTACCATCGACGTCATTTTCTATGTCATCAATGCCAAATCTCGTTATCTCGAGATTATGGGTCGCTGCTGGATTCACAACATGGAAGCAATCGCTTCCACTTATCATCAAGCACTTCGATTCAAATATAACAATGGTATTTATGAGATAAGAGGCAGTCAAAAGCTCTCTTGAGCTTGTGAAAATACCGTCTCTACTATCCTAAATACTTCTGACAGATTTGCTGTATTACAATTATATGAACCTTATCACCTCAATGATCAACCATCAATAGAAGAGCCTACAGAATATATCAACATTAATGGACTAAGCAGAGGTACTTTCATTGGTACTAAGTTTGTTCAGCACAAAAAAGATGTTCTCAACCAGTTCTTGCAACTCAATCAGGACGTTTTTGCATGGTCTTTCAAAAAAATACCTGGGGTCGATCTTATAAGTGTCTATTAGGGTATATTCTGGTCGTTAACAAGGCCACCTCATCAGCAAGAAGGGGATTGAGGCTGATCCAGATCAGATTCAGGTTCTCCTCAACATGCCCTCTCCAAAAATAACAAAAGACATTCAGAAACATGCCGTCAAGATTGCCGCGATCAACCATTTTATTTCTAAATATTCATACCGCTGTCGTTAGCTATTCCTATTACTCTACGGTTATACCAAATGAGGAAAAGTTTAGCCAAATGCAAAGGTCAAATAGACACCAGAATGCAAAACAGCTCTTTAAGACCTCAAAACCTATTTGGGGAGGTCTCCCATAATGAGCACCCCAATAGATAATGAAGAACTGATTATCTACCTAGCAATCACAGATAATTCCCTCAGCTCGGTTCTCATTCGCTTGGACGGAAAAGTCAAAAACCCAGTCTATTTCATCAACAAGACCCTCAGACCAACGGAAATGATGTATTCTAAAATTGAGAAACTTCTCCTCACTCTTGTTTACACTTCGTAGAAACTCTGGCACTACTTCCAACCTGATTCAGTCAATGTCATGACGAACTACCCACTTCGGGAGGTTCTATCCAAAAAAGAGAAATCAAGGAGAGTGCAACAGTGGTTAGTCAGTTTGGGAGAACATAATATCAAGTTCGAACAAGTCATTCTAAAAAGGGTCAGGCTGTTGCTGATTTCCTCACAGATTTTCAGTGGAGGATCCCGAGTGGGAGGAGCACGACCCTAACCTTACGGAAGAAACATCCAAAGATCCACCCCTAAAGCCATTTGACGAGCGAGATGAATGGATCACTACAACAGGGTGGAGACTTTTCATTAATGGATCAGCAGGACCCGTAGGGTCAGGAATCAAAATCATTTTGATTACCCCTTCCCATGACAGAATTGAGAAATCAATCTGCTTGGATTTTGAGTCCTCAAATAATGTCACCAAGTACGAAGCTCTCATTCATGGACTCAACCTCGCCCTCGAGCTCAATGTTCCCGATCTCTCAGTTTACACAAATTCACTACTCATCGTCTACCATTACTCTAAGCAATATATGAAGAATAGAAAGATGATCGAATATGCAGTCCTCATTGTAGATAGGATGAGAAAGATTGCGAAAGAAACTCTCGATTATCTTCCTCGAGGTAAAAATAGACACGCCGATTCCTTGGCATATCTAGCCGAGGTATTGGGTACCGAAGCTCGATACCTTCAGATCGAAATCATTTTGTCCCCCAACTTTGATTGCATTTCTGTATACACGATCAACACTGGGGGCGATAAAGGAGAAGACAATGATTGGAAAAAGCCTTTCTTAGCCTACCTCGGTGTCGATAACAATTATAACAGATCACTCCTAGCAGACCCAAAAGAACGCCGACAGCTAATCAACAACTCAAAGCGTTATACTAATCAGAATGGTGTGCTATACCGCCTTTCTGTCATAGGGTCATACCTTAAGTGCCTCTCCAAACCAGAAGTAGATGAATTACTCCACGAGTTACATGAAGGGACCTGTGGCTCCCATACCGCAGATCGATCGCTAGCAAACAGAGCTATTATACAAGGAGTATTCTGACCTGGCATACACAAGCAATTAGAGGAGTACCCAAGAAGATGCGGCACCTGCCAAAGGCATGGAGACATGATACATACCCCTGCGCTCGAACTCCATTAAAGCAAGGTATTTTGGCCATTCAAAAGATGGGCACTTGATCTCGTCGGCAAATTCCCTAACTCTCTAGGTAACTGCCGTCACCTACTCAAGGCTACCGATTATTTTTCAAAATGGGTAGAAGCAGTTCAACAATGTCAAACCAGAGAATAAGAGGTCATCTCTTTTATCTGGGAACACATCATCACTCAATTTGGGTACCCCCACCTAATTCGTATCGATAACGGGCCCTAATTTGTGGGAAACAAAATCATAACCTTCCTCAACCAATACAATATCATTCACTCACCATTCAATCCTTAGTATCCTCAAGGCAATGGGCAAGCCAAAATTACCAACAAAACTATCGTGGATAGACTCAAAAAATGGCTTCACTCACAAAAAAAGGGAATTGGGTTCAAGAATTGTCTCATATCCTATGGGCATATCGTTCCACTCCCAGACAGTCAATAAGATGCACTGAGGCCATCATTCCTTCTAAATACCATCATCCAGTTCGAGATCACAAGCTGACAGACGATGAGAATGAGTTTGAATTGGCTTGCTACCTTAATATGATCGATGAAACCAGGGAACGCGCCATCGCTAACCTAGGTCAATATCATCATATGATAGCCAGGTCATACAACAGCTGAGTCAGGAGCCGTACCTTTCAAATTGATGATCTCATCCTCAAAGAGATCCCACAACATCACAAAGAGCCTCACACTGGAAAATTAGCCGATAATTGGGATGGTCCATTCATTATCACAGGTCTCTCATGCCTGGAATCATATTATCTCATGACAGAAGAGGGAATCCCCATTTAAAATCCTTGGAATACTAGGCGACTAAAACGGTACTATCGTTAAGCGTCTTACTACTCTATTTTCGTTGCTGGTTTATTTTGTTTTGTTTTCTCAATTCCAAAAGTGATATTTTCATCTCATTCAATGTAAATTCAAAACCAATCAATAAAACTTTCAAGTAAATTCATAACATCTCTCTACTTCTGTAGATTCAACCACATTCTGTAGATTAATGCATAGATCATACTAGCTTTCAATCGATCATATACTAGTTAAATCAAGGATAATACTTGGTTCAGCTGACTCTAATAAATTTCTGCGATTGAAACAAATGTAGAAACTTGTTTCATATCAAAGACTCAAACAAGCATAAGATAAGGCAAAGGTAATACAAGCCTTCATCTCTTTCAATATGTCTGTAACATTTTAATAGTTAAATCAAAGTTCAACATGGATTAACTCAACCCATTTCGGCGATTAGAAAAAATGTAAAAAACTTGTTTTATATCAAAGACCCTACCAGACATAAGATAAGGCAAAGGTCATACTAGCTTTCATCTATTTTACTATGTCTATGACTGAAACTATTTATTTTCAAGTCATATTAAAATGGATATCTTTTCTGTTAATGGGATGTCAGCCATGCTTTACCCTTCAGCAGGAGGTCGAGCAGAGTTCAGCTCGCGAATTACAATAACTCTGCCCCTCGCTATCAGATCAGTAGGTCGAGGGCCTAAGTTGGTTTCCATGAAGGCCATACAATTCCCCCGATCTATACTTACTTTACAAACACATCCCTTGTCAGACAAGCTCTTAAATAATGTATCTCATTCTGAAGGTAATCACCTTCCACTCAAATCAAATTATCATACCATATTTGACCTGTTGAATTCAGATCAAAGAAAAATGGTCGAGACTGTAGAGACCTATCCCTCAATCTCACCTAAAATCGAGCTCACCTAGTTCGAATTACCTCCATCTTGGATTCACGCATTTTTAACCTTTCCTCCCCAGTTAAATATTCCAACCTACCCCACGAACTGGTTAAGAACATGGGCCAAACTTTAACCAAAGAGCATTATCCAGTCAAAGACACTTGTCCCTCACGAACTCGTTAGTTATTCAGTCAACCGCCACTAATCACATTGTTGGAAAAATGTGCTCAAGCACGGCGAAGAGCTGCGAAGTAGGCCTATCTAACGAAAAAGTTCTAGAAGAGACAGGGACCAGAAAATAATATAAGAGATCATTAAGAAACTACTTATTTTCTATTCTCAGCAACATTCAAACTTCTTAATTATAAGGTTCATGCTTTTCTGTATCTAAAGATTACTTATAATAAGATATCTGCCTCAAGCAATAAAGATACTTTTACAAAAATCTTCCACTCGAGGTCGTAGTTTTTTACCTATTCAGAGGTTTTCTACGCTAAAATCGCATGTTTCATTTCTTACTTTCTATTAGAATATTGTTACAGGCTCATTAGTGTGATAGCAAATTCTAAGCAATTTTGAGCTTTCAGAATTTGGCTATTACAACCGTAGATCCCGATGGTTGTCCTATAACAGTATCTTATAGCGGTAACACTCGGCAAATTTTATAATATTATATTTCTTCGAGATACTTGATGGCATCATAAGCTAAGTTTATACCCAACTTTGATTTAGCAAGAGAACATACGTGCTTAAAATGGGTACCTAGAATATCATATTTATACTTGTATCCACACTAAATCCTTATCGATTAGTGGGTTACTTCAATCAATATTAAGTCTCGTTATAGTTTTTCATAAATTGATTATTATTGATTGAAAATTTAAGCACCAATTATTATTTCATATTAATTGGATGAAGACATCTAGCATAAGCTATAATAAATCATTAATGATATAGGGATTTAATGCAAAAGGATCTTCAATGGGGTTTAAGTGAGATTAAGTAGTCGTTAAGAATGCAGGATATAAAATAGGTATATACACCCAAAGGAGTTTTGTCCATGGAGTTGAACATTTTCATAATTTTGAGACTCTATTGAAAAGTCTCATTAAGACAACTTTGTACTAATTAAACTTGAAATAATTAGACCACCCAAAGGAGGCTAAGAAACTTCAAATTAATTAGTGGGTTTAGATAGGCTGCAATGTATGGGGATATGAGGATAACCTTTTGCCCAAAGGTGAGGAAGTATCTCGAGTCGAACTATAGATGTCTAGCCTTGAGCGTGGGTGATCACCAACTAGGGGGCAATATATGTCCAATCACCACCCAAAGGAGGGATTCGATGATACATTACAGTAACCCATAGAGTAAAAAGTTTATACCTTAAATATAATATACAATCTGACTCGACCATCCTAACCTCAGGTATGATCAAGATTAAAGACATTAAGTTATAGATCTTTTACATATCAAGTTAAACGTGCATAAAAAAATTAAGTTTTGCACGTCCTAATGTAAGTTTTCGGTTCATACAGCTATGAACTCTATGATCCATAACCAACTAACTGATATTGAGACCTTGACGGACTCTAACTACTCTAATTGGAAGCTCAAAATCTAGATTTCCCTAGGCTACCTTAATTTTAATTTTGTTTTCACTGAAGCCAAGCTCGTGGATTTTATAGATACCTCTTTTGATACTGAGAAAGTAACTATATTATGAAGGTCAGTATCGCTAAGAAAGGTATCACAAAGGAACTGTTAGATGTCATTAAGAATTAGTTCAAGGGTTCAGTCAAGAGAAGGCAGTACAGTAACTTATCTCAGCTTTTATCGCTGAAGTATGAAGGCAGGTGAAATGTTTACTCACATATTCTTAAGATCTCCAAGTTAGTTCTTACCTTGAAAGAACTTGGTCTCACTATTAATAATACGTTGATGGTTCACTTAGCAGTTTGGTCTCTCTCAAAAAGATTTGAGATGTTCCAGGTTCACTACCAGAATCAGGAAAAGACTTGGGAAATGAATGAGTTGATTGTAGCATTGGTCTCTGAGGAAGAATGGTATAAGAAATATAAAATAGAATTGGCTCATCTGACTACTTCCATCAAGAGGTTGTCCATCAATTTTAAAGGAAAAATGAAGTTTAAAAATTAAGGTTCTGCGAAGAAGAAAATTTTCAAGTCTGGTTTAGGGCAGAGTTATCGTTCAAGGAATGGGAATGGAAAGCAGAATGTGACTTCATCAGCAACTACATCATCAGTTATAGAGTGTTTCTTCTGCAAAAAGAAAGGCCATGTAAAACAAGATTGTCATACTTAAAAAAACTGGCTGACTAAGAAATGAGGTATTAGTTCTATTTATTTTTTCATTGAATCCAATTTAGTTGATGTTCCCACCAACTCTTGGTACTTAGATTCGGGGGTAACTGTTCACATTTCGAATTCTCCACAGGTGTTCATCAGTAGACGGCTGGTAAGGCCAGAGGAGAAAGTTTTCTCAGGGGATGCTAGAAGCTTTCCCATTGAGTTTGTTAGCATTTTTTGCTTGGTTTTAGGCACAGGTGTTACTTTAGATTTAATAGACACCTTTTATATTCCATCGATGTGATGATCTCTAGTTTTAGTTTCTCGGTTGCACACTTTTAGTTACTTTTTCAATTTTAGACATGGTGGTTTTGACATTATTCATCATGATTCTATTATTGGTTCTAGGTAACTATTTGATGTGTTATATCGTCTATCTCTTGATCATTTATTTGAGACTTCTCTATTATATTTACTTACTCAGGCTAGTATTTCATCTACTTTTAAACGTTCTAGATTTTCTAACCAATCTTTGATGTTATGGCACAAACAACTAAGACATATTTCTAGAAAGAGGTTGGAGATTATGGTTCAAGATGGGGTTACTCAGGGTTTTAGACTTCTCTAATTGTTAAACTTGCGTCGATTACATTTGTGAAAAATTGACCAAGATCAGAAAATTATACTTTACTCGTATGTAGACATTTTCCTATTCCATCCCGCGATAGTCATCGATATTTTATTACCTTTATGGATGATTTTCCTCATCCATTGATAGTATGAATTACTTGATGTATTTAAGACTTTCTAGTTAGAGGTTGAGAAATAGTTAGATTGAAAGATTAAGGTTGCCCAGTCAAATCGAGGAGGTGAGTATTATGGAAATATCGATCAAAATAGTCAACATTCGAGACCATTATATCAATATGTAAAGGATCAGGGTATTGTAGCCCGGTACACTACCCCTGAATCACCAGAGCAGCACAATGTTTGTGAACGCCGAAATTGAACCTATCAGAATCTGGTTTGCATCATGTTATGTCATACTAATTTACCGGTGAATTTGTGGGGAGAATGCTTACGCTATTCAGTATTTATTCAGAATCAAGTTCCTTCTTGTTCTGTTCCAGTTAATCCTTATCATTTATAGACTAGGAAAAATCTTAGTCTTAATCACTTGCGCGTTTGGGGTTGTCCTGCAGAGGCAAAATTGTTTAACCTGAATATTGGAAAGTTAGATTCGAAGACTGTTAGTTGTTTCATCGTTAGTTTCCTAGATAAATCGAAAGGATTCGAGTTTTATTATCCTTCTTGACCCATAGAGATTGTTGAGTGTGCTTAGTCCCATTTCATAGAGGAGGGGATCACTTTACTAGTATTATTCATAGAGAGGTTATCTTTAAGGAGGGTTCTGTAACTCGGAGTCCAATTACTATTCTGATTAGTATTGTTATCCTTTCGCGTTTATCTGATATTAACACTGTGACGAGTACGGTTTTAGGCCCATCTATTGTTCTAGGCCCAGTTCCAGACCCCGTCGTACTACCAGTTCTCCTTCAAATTTTTCCTTCACCCACTCTTATGCAGTTTTCTGCCATTTACCTCCAGTCCAACCTCTTACTCCTACTCGGAGATCCTCTAGAGAGAGGCGTTCAACCATTTCTTCATATTATCATTTTTAATCAGTTAAAGGGGATTTATTTGATTTTGAGGATCCAATATCTTTTATTACAGCTATGGCTAGTAGTTTTGCAAATCTGTGGCGTAATGCCATGAGGGAGGAAATTGATTCTATGTCTCACAATTCTGTGTGGGAATTAAAATCTTTACCTGAAGGATCTAAGGCAATTGAATAAAAATAGATCATTAAGACCAAACGTGATTCTGAAGGAAAGATTGAGCATTTCAAAACGAGACTTGTTGTAAAGGGTTTCAAGCATCGTCCAAGAATTTACTTTGATGAGACTTTCTCACCAGTTTCAAAGAATAATTCATTATGGATAATTTTGGCTCTTATGGTATATTTTGACTTAGAGCTTCATCAGATGGACGTCAAGACAGCTTTTCTTAATGGACATCTCAACGAGGAGATTTATATGGACCAACTCAAAGGTTTTGAGACCGAAGGGAAAATTCAACTATTTTGCAAGCTTTATCGCTTTATTTACAGTCTCAAGTAGGTATCTAGGCAGTGATACCTACAGTTTCATGAGGCAGTTTCAAACCACAGTTTAATCGAGTATAAAATAGATCATTGTATATACATCAAACAAAGTGGGAGATATTTTAAATTTATGGTTTTGTACATCGACGATTTTTTACTCTCTAACAGTGGCGTTCGGTTTCTTCAGGAGACAAAAGCCTTCTTATCTCAGTAATTTGATATGAAAGATATGGGAGATGCCAGCTAGGTTCTTGGTATCAAGATTAAGTGAGACAGGACCAGAGAGAAAATTGGCATATCTCAGAGTGCGTTTATCGATAAAGTTTTGAAGAGGTATGGAATACAGGATTGCAAAGCAGGTAAAGTCCCTATTGTCAAGGGTAAAATTTTCATAAAGATGATACCGCATAAAATAGTTTTTTCAGACATAGTTAAGGGGTATGCTTCTGTTGTTGGTAGTCTCATGTATGGTATGATATGTATGAGACTCGGTACCAGTTTTGTTGTTGGAATGTTATAAAGGTACCAAAAGAACCCTTCTATTATTCATTGGCAGGTTATCATTTTGTCGACATTTTGTTTTTTATTTTGATTATTTATTTACTATTTTATTTGGATCCATTATTATATGTGCACATATTCAGTTTAAATTATGCAATTACAATAATGTTGTAGATACGAGTGATTTCATCATATGACGGTTTTCTAAGTATCAAGTACCTATAGAGAATACTGAGAGGTTTTTCAAGTTTGCTTGGGCTGGATATGGGTAGGCTCTACATCCTTTGGCCTTCATTTCAATGTGAGCGATGGTCTTTGCATTACGGTTTGTCTAAGTATTGAAATGATACGTGTCTGGTAAACATATGTTGCAGAACACTAATAGAAATGTACCATCACATCATTATAGTGTACATTTTTCATTTACACTCTAAACTCCACCAGTAAAGAAATTATACTTGAAAGTTATTGAGGTTGTTACCCCGATGACTACGCAATGAATTAGGCAGGTGCTCAAAGGACTAACCCAAAAATTTTATGTAAACTGTGTTAGTCATCTTTTTAGTCGTAGAGTCGTCAAGTTTGATGTAGCATCGCCTTCGATAAATTATCATGTGTGGTTTTAAAAATAAAGGATAGCATAAAAATTGTGAATTAGGCTAAAAAAAAATTCTTAACAAATTGAGTTATCGTCGGGTGGGACATTGTTAGATTTTCCATTTATACCGACACTACTTAATGCTTTATCTTCCAGTTTATGAGCACACATGTTAATAGGTCGTATAGGTATTATTGGTTGTGCCCAATTGTTATATCAATTAGTTAAGGTTGGTATGACCTAGTGTTACCATTTATCAGGGTTTGAAGGTATAATGGAAAGACTACTCAAGTCTTATCAGGTTAAATAGATAGGAAGTCCTATTTGGAGGCTACAACATAGAAAACTATCCTATTAAGGTCAACAGCCAATCTAAGGGAAGACTCCACTCAATAACAAAGAGGATTTGCAAAAGCTGAAGAAGTGGTTAGTATAATTTGTTTTCCATATCCAATTATTGATCATAGCAATAGTATTGAATTCCTACACTACCTTAAGGAGAAGTCTTGAGAAGATTTCAGAACACAGGATGAAAAGATATAAGGGGAGAAGAGGTCCCCTTGTCTGAGGCCTCTTTCTGGTTTGAACATCCCAAAAAGACTACCATTTAACTTAATAGAGTAGGATGGGGAAGAAACAACATCAATCAGAGTATCCATGAAGTATCCCCTAAACCCATAGGCTTCAAGAGTAGTTCTCAGGAAATCCCATTCAATCATATCATAAGGCTTTGCACATATCAAGTTTCAGAGCCATACAAACTTTTTGTCCCTTCTTATTATTTTTAAGAAAGTGAAGGATTTTATGGACAATAGTTATATTATCTTAAATATATCTTCCTTTTATAAAGGCATTTTGAAAGGGACAAATACAATCACTAAGGAGAGGCTTAATCCTGTTTGCAATCACCTTAGTAAGGAGTTTGATGAAGGTGTTGCAAAGACTGATTGGTCTAAAATAAGTCACTTTAGTGGAGTGTTTGATTTTAGGAATCAAGGTAATGTTTGTGTGATTTAGTTCTTTAAGGATATGGGAAGGGAGGAACATAGAATTAATCACCTTAAGCAAGTCAGTCTTCAAAACATCCCATATTTGCTGGTAAAAGAAAGGGGTGAACCCATCAGGTCCAGAGGTTTTGTAGGGGCTCATTTCAAGTAAGGTCTTATGGAGTTCCCCTTCAGAGATAAGATTATTGAGCTGGGTATTCTTATTGTCAGTGATAACAAGCGATATTAGAGTCTTGATGGAGGTAAGGTTAACATGGGATTGGAGACTTCTATTTTAAGATAACAACTATTGGAAATAGTTTACAAAAACCTCCCCAATGGCAGTTTTGTCCTTAAACCAAACTCTATTTTCATCTTGAATGAAGCTAATTTAATTAAGGCTCCTTTTGATTTTTGCCATTTTGTGAAAGTATTTAGTGTTTATATCCCCTTCTTTCAACCAGATCTCCCTAGCTTTATTAATCCAAAGGCATTCCTCCTTCTCTGGAAGAGTTTCCATAGTATCTTGAAGACTTTTAAGCTGCCGATTATGAAGGAGGCTTTTCAGGTTATTATACCCTAGCCAACTCCTTCTCAACTCTTATGATGTTAGAGTGCAGATCCTTAAAGGTGATTTAATTCTAATGTATGAGGGAGTACTTCAAATGTTTTAAATTATGGGAGAAAATATATGCAGGTGATCCCTTAGCGCAAGACTTGGAGCTTCATTCTTTAGTGATGAAGTTCTGGAATCTTTAGTCTTTAAACCACATGGAATTAAAATAGAATTGCTTAGAAAGATAATATTGTGTCGGGGTATAATCAAGCATCACCATTCCATGGTCAAAGGTAGTGATTGGAAATTTTGTAAGGATAGCCTAAGGAATAAGTCAAGCCATTCATTATTCATATAGGCTTTATCAATTCTTTGTCTAAGGTTTTGGCTTCCTTTTTGAAAATTGGTCCAAGTGAAAGGAACTTCTTAATGTTTAATATTCATGAAGCCACAATCATCCAAGAAATTCATGAAGGAAGGATTACTTTTAAAAAAATCTTCTTTTATTTTAATTTCTCCCAGTGCCATCTATTCTCATTGAAATCCCCAATAACCAACCAAGGCTTATTATTTTTACCTCTATACTCCTACAAAGCTTCCTAAAGAAAGTACTTGTACTCTTTTTCAGGGAGCCCATGAATGAAAGTGCAAATCCATGATGTATTGGGAGGGTGAGAAGTAATGAGGACATGAATAGTAGTTACAGGACCCAAGGATCTGAATCTTTACTTGATCACTCCAAATGAGCCACAACCCATGTTTAGTGCCATGTGTAGGAAGAATAAAATGATTATTTAAACTAAGCTTATGCAATTTCATATTACTATTATGCATGTCTAATTTCGTTTCCATAACAAAGACAATCTCTGGTTTTTCTTTAAGGATATGAAAATTTTGAGTTTAAATTGTACAGGTCTTTCTCCCCACCTCTACAATTCTAGGTTGAGATTCTTATTTTCCTTATGGCGGTGTAGGGCCTGCCACCACAACCCAATGGACACATGTATAGTTGGAAGAAAAGACATACAACCAATTCAAACTCAACCATTCCTATATCCAGAAAGGCTAGAACTAGAGATTGTCTTGTTAAGGAAACCATAAGGATCATGGAAATGCAAAACTAGACAAGTATGCATAACAACATAATAGTAAAAGGAGCATAAGTTGTAGCAAATCGTAACCAAAAAATGAGTTTAGGGTTCCAAATGATTTTTGGCTTTTATTTTTGATGATTTAAGAAAAAATTTACATCTTAGGGCGGGTTTTTTATTCCAGAAAATAGAAATTTATATTATCTGATGAGCCCTTTTCATTTTGAAATCCAGGTCAATCCTTTTGTTCTTACAGAACCTTCATTTCTTGGCCTTGAGATTCCCATCCCTTCTTTTTCTCCATCTTCCCCATTAATGATTGGTATTGGATCACATTGAGCTCATCATCAATAGCAGAGCTCATTTCATTTTCTTTTTGAATAGATTACTTTCCTTCTGTCACTTTTGATGTTTTGGCTTAAGTTGTAGTCATCACCTTCTTCCCTTTATTATCCTATTTCATCCTTGTCTCCTCATCCAAATTTCTTCATTTGTTATATCCTCTACATCATCCCCCACAAACCAGTCAAATAGACTAAGAAGAGAGTTTGGGGGTACGTCCTCATATAAGGGGAACATCACACCTTTCAAGGTAATTCCCCATTTAGGTCCAGGGATCGTTTTTAAGGCTGTTTGTGGGTTCTGGTCATTTTCCTTCAAATAAACCAGCTCCTGGTAGATATTTTCCTCCTCAAGTTTAACTCGAGGATTGAATCCCCGTCCACACCAACATTCATCTCATGTTTAGGGGTATTAAGATCAATGATATCCTCTTTTTTCACTTGTCTTCAAAATGGTGTCATATCCCAATAGTCTGGGTCACTTGCTTATTTTTCTACAGGGATGAGTAGGAGTGGAGAAGGCAGGGTCAGAGGAAGATGAAGATTTCACCATTTTTGTTTTGGAGGATTGTTGTAAAAGTTTTGGTGAGTATACTAAGGGTTTTTTGAAACTCTCAAAATATAGGAGGAAAAGAGTGGGAGAGAGTTTCTGTATGTAATGGAATTCTTACTAAAAAAATTAGAGGAAATGTACTTGGAATTGAGATAAATCAATTTTAATGTGATTGCACAAGGTGTAGGTGTCTCTCCAGAGCCTTTGGGAATTTTCAATGTCACAAAACAATTATCTATAACTTAGGAGTATTTATAACTCTCCACGGGTATTGAATTTTTTTATCTTCTTTTTTATATTTAGTAAATAAAAATTACGTATTTATAATTTTGTTGTCCACTATATTTGTGGCTTATATGTTAGTTGCATGATATTCATATCCATCAATTTACTTTAGCAAATATTAGCCACTAACTAGATTTGAATGTAGAAGACTGCAAAAATTATGAAAGACCGTGTTAATTTTTATTTTTGTTGAGTGTGAAACTCTAAGGCATTATTCTGCAAACTGATTTTCAAAAACTAAGTACCATGGCTATTTTGTAAATTCGAGTGCCAACTATAGCAGGCATTATTCTAAAAGTTGAAAAAGAAAAATGCCATTTTCTACAAGTGGAGGCAGTCCCTATAAAGTCATGCAACAGCTTTGCATTGTGGGTTTTTTACCATTGCCATTGGATAAGGAATAGGAGAACCCCAACTTGCAAACTTTTACAATGGTATCTTCCATATCTCCATAGTTGAAAAAAAAAACACAAAAATATCGATGACCAACACCTCATTTGTCAAACTTTTAGACATTATCTCAAAGAATCCAAAAAGAGCAATGTGTTTATCTTCAAAGATGTTAATGAATTTTTCTCTGCATTTGGAAGTAAATTCATAACAAATTTTGGTTAGAATTATTTTTACTTCAAATGTTTTATAAAACAAAATATGGTTTTAAATGTTCTGTCCCAAATTGGAAATAAAAAGAATTTTATATTAGTTTTAATATCTCTATTGCTTAGTTAAATTTAAAACTTGACTCTAGGAGTGTGTGCACTCTAGCGAGATGCTTCGCATTGAGCGCGACTCATGCACACGTAGGTGAATGGGCGTTTGAGGCGCATTTATGCACTTTTTGGCATTGCCTTAGCACTCGTGGGGCATAAGCTTAGTGGGCTTGGGTCTTGATCTGAAAGAGATAACCTCTTAAACTTCTATGACTATTAGAGTCTGTAACTGGTTAATATTATTCATTGGGTATTATTGGATAAAGCCAATTAATTAGGTTGTTATATAATAAGTGTGACTTATTTGATATTAATACTTTAATGTATTAATTAAGCAATTTTAGAACTAAACAGTCATAGACTCCTACTTACAAAGATCTCATCTGTGAGTAAAAACATATATAAAAAAAATTTAAATTTTTCCTTTTGTTTTTGGGCATTTAGGAAAGGTGAAACAAACTTGATCACTTTGTACAGTGCAAAAACATAGCGATGGAGCAGGCCTAACTTGGTTAAATCCCAGAGATAGTATTATTGAGTTCTCTTGCACCTTTGGAGAGGCTTCGATTATCTTCAAGAAGTGTTTGCACTGTTTCTTGCTTGGTTCGGTAATTGGTTTTCTTTTAGTAAAAATTATTTCTTTCTTTTTGAATTTTCCCAACAATTTGAAGATATGTCAAACAATTTAGCCTCAAAATTGAACTTCTTGGTTATTATATCGACCAATTTGATGAGATTATTTTCAAATGACTCGACCTATTTTGATAGAAATAATTTTTATCGATGGGAGGATAAGATGGTGTTTTTGCTGAAACAACTCAAAATTTATTATGTTATTTCTGAAATTTGTCCAACTACACCTGCTGAAACTATATTTGATATTGCTAAAAAGGTGCTAGAGACTATTCAGAAATGGAATGATGATGACTACTTGTATCGTCACCATATTCTGAATTCTCTTACTGATGCCCTGTATAATCAGTTTAAGGATAAGACCAATAATGCAAAAGACTTATGGGAAGGTATTAGGATTATATATGTTGTTGATAAAACTAGCACCAAAAGGTTTTAAGTCAGTAACTACATAGACTATGTTATGGTTGATTCTTAACCAATTCTAGCGCAAGTACATGAATTTCAAGTGTTTGTTGATTCAATTGTTTCTGTTAGGATGAAAATTGATGCAAACTTTCATGTGAGTGTAATTATTTCCAAGTTGCCTCCTGCTTGGAATGATTACAAAAAGAAAATGATGCACAAGATAGAGGATATCACTCTGGATGATCTTCTTTATCATCTGCGGGTTGAAGAAGAATCTTGTAATCACAAAAAGGTAACTGAAATGACTAATGATGGTACAGTAAAAGCACATGTTGTTGAATCTGCAGTTCCAAAGAAGGCTGAATGGAAAAAGAAATTTCAAAAAAAAATTTAAAACCTGTAAAGAAAGAATTTAAGAATAAGCCAAAAACAAAACAAATCCTGTTGCTACGTATGTAGCAAACCTGGTCATTTTGCAAGAGATTTTCATTTCAAAATGAACAAACAGAATGAAGAAGATAAACTAATTGATATGGTGTTTGAAGTCAATATGGTTGGAGGAGAAGTTGATTGATGGATCGATTCAGGTGCAACAAAACATATTTGCTGTGACAAGAATATGTTTGTCACTTATGAACCTGTGGGGACGGGATGTACGTCTACATGGGTAATTCTTCTACTTTTAAGAACATTGGTAAGGGTTCAGTGGATCTCAAATTCACATATGGAAAGACCGTCACCTTAACTAAAGTTTATCACGTTTTAGAAATTTGCAAGAACTTAGTTTCAGTCAGCCTCTTCAATTCTCATGGATTCAAAATTGTGTATGAATCTGATAAAATGATCCTTGTAAAAAATGGCAATTTTGTGGGTAAGGGTTATTCTATTTCTAGAATATTTAAATTGAATGTAATGAATAAATCCGTTTCTGCGTATATTCTTGAGTCCTCTTAATTGTGGCATGGTAGATTTGGTCATGTAAACTATAAATCGATTCAATCGATGGAAAGTAATGGATTAATTCCAAAACAGAATCAGAGTCATGAAAAATGCATAACATGCAACAAATGTAATGCTACCAAAACCTCATTTAGATCAGCTGAGAGATCATCAAAGGTTTTAGTTCTTCTACATTTAGACATCTTTGAGATGACAAATATTCTGTCAAAAAATGGAAAGAGATATTTGATTACATTCATTAACGACGCTTCGAGATACATTTGCAGGTTTTTTTAAAGACTAAAAATAATGCCTTTGACAAGTTTAAAATGTACAAAGCTGAAATTGAGAACTTTCACAATTGCAAGATAACGACTCTTAGGACTGATAGAGGGGGATAATATACATTCATGGGTTTATAAGAATTTTGTAAAGCTGAATGGGTTCACCATTAAATGTCTGCTCCAAGGACACCAAAACGGAATGACATTACAAAACGAAAGAAATGTACTATTACAGAAATGGCAAATTCTATACTTATCAGTTTGGGTGCTTCATCTAATCTATGGGTGGGGCAAAGCTCTTCTTTAGTCGTGTCATATTTTGAATCGGGTTCCTCATAAAGCAATTATAAAGACTCATTATAAAGTATCAAAAGGGAAAAAGCCTGACTTGAATTATCTCAAAGTCTAGGGGGGCTCAAGTTAAGTTACCACACGTTTAATTTCCAAAATTTAGACCAGGAGGCTTGGATGCGTCTTTCTTGGTTATTCTGTGAGTAACAAGGCTTATAAATTTCAAAATTTGGAATCTTCAGTACCTTATTCTATTATTAAGTCAACAAATACTAATTTCTTTGAGCACATCTTTCCGCTTAAGAAGGATAAAGAAAATGTGGGGGTTGAGTCTTTGAGTTCACACAAGAGAAACAATGCAACTGTTGTACCGGTGGAACCTCGTAGAACTGTTAGACCTTGTATACCTAAAAACTTTGCTCCTGATTATGTTCTCATGGCGGAAAAGGATCCTAGTACTTATTCTGAGGCAATGAGTTTGAATGAAGCAATATTCTAGAAGGAAGTAGTTGATGATGAGATTCACTCTATAACATTAAACAATATATTGACATTAGTGGATCTACCTCTGAGAAGCAAGCCGATTGGATGTAAGTGGATATTTAAGAGGAACTTAGACCCGACGGTTCAATTGATAAGTACAAGGTTCGTTTGGTGGCAAAAGGATACAAGCGATATGAGGGTTGTAATTTCTTCGATAGATATGCACCTGCAGCAAGAATCTCCAAAATTAGACTCATGATATCTATTGCATCATTGAACAATCTCGTTATACATCAGATGGATGTGAAGATTGCTTTTTTGAATGGAGATCTTGACAAAGAAATTTAAATAGTTCAGTCAGAGGGGTTTGTACTGGATAATAATAAGAAAAAGGTATGTAAGCTGATCAAATCTCTTTATGGGCTAAAACTAGCTCCTAAGTAGTGGTATGACAAGTTTAGGACATTGTTGATTACTGTTGGCTTTCATGTTAATGGTGGTTATATTTGTGTCTATAGTAAGTTTAATGGCAACAGTGGAGTCATTATATGTCTTTATGTCGATGACATGCTTATCATTGGAACCGGCAATGACCAAGTCACAAATACGAAGAGTTTCTTGTCTTTAAAGTTTGATATGAAGGATCTTGGCGCTGATGTAATTCTGGGAATAGAAATTATCTGGAGCTGCAATGGGATAGCTCTTACGTAATCTAAATACATCGAGAAGGTTCTGTAAATGTTTAATCAGTATGAGTCTAACCCTTCTCCTACTCCATTTGATCAGCATAAAGCTGTAAATGAATACAGGTACCCTATAGCTTAACTTAAGTACTTCCAAATAATTGGTAGTTTAATGTATGTTATGTATTGTACAAGACCCGATCTTACATATGTAGTTGGCAAATTGAGCATGTACACGAGTAACCTAGGTAAAGAGAATTGGGATGCACTATGCGGAGTTTTGAGGTACGTTAAGGGTATAATGGGTGGGATACATTATGAGAGACATCAAGCTATAGTTGAAGGGTACTGCGATGCGACTTGGAACTCGGATCCAGACGAGTCAAAGTCGGTTACTACATAGATTTTTTCCTTAGCTGAAGGTTTGATCTCATGGAGATCCCAAAGGTAAACATGAATAACTCATTCCTCTAGGAATCAAAGCTCATTAGTCTATCTTCTGCGGCAGAGGAGGTCGAGTGGCGGAAATCAGTTTTGCATGTTATTCCTATCTGGAAAAATTCTGTGTCGACAATCACAATCTATTGTGATAATCAGGTTTTATTGTTGCGAGCATGCAATAAGACTTATAATGGGAAATCAAGACAGATTCGTCTGAAACATAATCATGTCAGGGGACATAATAAGAATAGAGTCATGACCGTTCAATATGTGAAGTCCAAAGAAAATTTGGCAGATCCTCTATCAAAAGGCCTTGAGAGAGACATGATTAGTTCGATATAGAGGGGAATGGGACTGAAAGTCTGTACATAGTTTCTCTGAGTGGAAACCCAACCTATAGAGGTTCAATGGGAAAACAAACTCATGAGTTAACAATTTGTAGTAAGTAATTCTATTTATCAAAAGTCATATTCCTATGATTCTAGTATTTTTTTATTCTGTAAAATGTATAAGGCTGGGATTATTCTCTTAATGAGTTTAAAAGACCCATTTGGGTTGGAGCGTTTACAGATTACTCTTGGTAAACTCACCTCTCTAAGTGTGGAAACAGACTGTCTTTAGAGTACTTAGTAGTAAGGGATTAAGCACGGACTTTAAAGTGCTAAGCTCAAAAGTTATTTGTTTCTCTGAAAATTATGTGTGTGTGGCATGTCATGTTTAGCAAATGGGATTATTAGTTCAACGCTTAAATCCATTAATATTTTCTATCATTTTTAGCTCAAGGGTACTCCACTAATTTTGATATGATAAACTTAGACATGTTTTACAATGTATAGGTTCCAGTCTACAAGACACCTGAACATATGCACATGATTTGCCTTTATGCCCAAATTGTTTATTTTGTGGTTTTGTTTTATTTAAACTTGTGGGGAATAATGCTACTTAATTTTAAATTAAAACAAGTGAGGGATTGTTGGAATTGTTTTAACTTCAAATGTTTTATAAAATAAAATATGGTTTTAAATGTTTTGTCCTACATTGAAAATAAAAAGAATTTTCTATTAGTTTTAATATCTTTATTGCTTAGTTGGATTTAAAACACTACTCTAGGAGTGTGTGCACTCTAGCGAGATGCTTTGTATTGAGTGCGACTCGTGCACGCGCGGACATGGGCGAATGGGCATTTGAGGTGTTTTTTAGCGCTGCCTTAGCACTTAGTACTTAATGATTATGGAGTGTGGGCTTAGTGGGATTAGTGGGCTTGGGTCTTGATCTGAAAGTGATAACCTCTTGGACTTCTGTGTCTATTTGAGTCTATAACTGGTTAATATTATTCATTGGGTATTATGGGATAAAGCCAATTAATTAGGCTGTTATATAATAAGTGTGACTAATTCTATATTAATACTTAAATATATTAATTAAGAAGTTTTAGAACTAAACAGTCATAGACTCCTACTTGTAGAGATCTCATCTATGAGTAAAAATATATAAGAAAAAAATTGTAATTTTGTTTTTTGTTTTTGGGCATTTAGGAAAGGTAAAACAAAATTGATTACTTTGTGCAGTGCAAGAACATAGCGATGGAACGGGTCTAACTTGGTTAAATCCCAGAGATAGTACTACTGAGTTTCCTTGTACCTTTGGAGAGGTTTCGACTATCTTCAAGAATCGTGCTTGCGCGCCTCCTTGCTTAGTTTGGTAATTAGTTTTCTTTTAGTGCAAATTATTTCTTTCTTTTTGAATTTTCTCAACAATTTGAAGATTTATTAAAGAAACAGTGAATTGTTTTTGTCAAACCTACGATGAAAGATTACATGTGCTCGACTTACTTTCTCCACATTTATAGTTCTTTAGCATACTCAACATAAGGCGACGACTTGAAATAATTAAACATCTACATTTTGTACTTTAGTAACAAGATTAAAAAAAACTTACACTTACCTAGCGCAATGTGGTCATTTTCACGGTCGTCAATATTCAAGAGTTCGAAGTATCAACCTATGCACAAAGATTTGAAATTTAAAATATAAAATGATAATGCAAAGAAAGACATGTTTAGCTAAGGAAACCAATCGTGGGGCCTAAGATTACATTCAGCATTGTAGTTGGATTGGTAAGAATAAAGGGACCGATAAATGAAAAAAGAAAAAAAATCATTAGAGGAATCTTTTATTCCTGCCTATATTTGAATTGCTTATAGTATAATTATAATATATCTTTATTTTCTTGCAATTACTTAACTTCTAAGATGAGATGGTTGATATTATTTCACTTTAGAAACAAATGATGTATCGAACATGGATGATCTTATAAGGTACATCATAGTCAGACGATGCTTCTAGATATTATTGATCTCAGGTTATTTAGTATTCATCAATAAATATGCATGATTGTTTGAAAGTGTACATTATTATATAAAAGAATATATAAGTTGTTTACAAAAAATCTTTAAACAAGATATTTTCTCATCTCTCAACACTAGTACTACCCGTGACTTACCACGGTGAATACGTTGACGCGCCTACAGCACTATAAAATATGCCCATTATCGCGTCTTCGGCGCTAAAACTCAATAAAAATTATTTTCGTTCTCATTCGATTACATAATTATGTAGGGAGTCAAATGTTTCAAAAAGAGATCTCATAAAGCAGATAGTTTGAAATATATCCCCATAATTTTTTAATTTTTTTTAATTTAGTCCTTTTTTTAATCATTTCCATCTTAGTCACAACCAACATAAATTAGAGATGAACGGCAGTATGATGGGACGAAACATCACGGGCACTTACAAACTAAAAGTATTATGGATAAACCGCATCAAGTGCACACAACTCTTCATACACCATCCATCATATATTAAATGCCAATATACAGCAGACATGTAATGTAGCAAGTGAAAAAGAAAACGTATGAAAAATGCATTAGAACATTCATCTTCCAACCTCGGCTAATTAAGATAACTTTTTATAAACTTCAGATTAATTAAAAGTAGCTTAAAACGTATCCACTTCACATTGGTTGGTTAAGAGTGATAATCTAGTAAGATTTTTGCAGTTTGACTTGGCTACAAAATGCACATCAATCCCTTTTGATGCCATCATATAGCTCGAATGAAAGTAATTGAAGTTATTCTATAAACATAATTTTTCACGACAATTCCACTCCCTATTTCTTTTCATTTCACAAAGTAGTTAGAAGTAGACTTGGTGGATTACGATGCGAGATGGAACTTCTATATGGGGTTGCATTGTGATAGGTCAATTGCTTGATTTCAATTGCTTGGATTCATTGAGATGTAACTCCATTTATTTGGGAAGACCTCTCCTTAGATTGTTTACTTTTGATAAATTATGCATATTTATCAATAATAGTTTTATAATTAAAAAGGTAAATTTGCTAGAATCATCATAATATTGTAATTGTGCTTAATGTTGTTGTTGATAAAGTTCTATTACAAGGGAGGCTACTTACTAAAAAGTAATGATCATGATTGTAGAATAAAAACTAAGCGATATTAGACATTTGGTGTAAGAAATAAGAAATTACGCAATAATTTGTCTTTCTTTTTCTGCAGTTCTTTATAAGCAAACATATCCAGCATAATGTAAAATAAGACAAGCTGGCAATAATAAATTTTATATGGGCATGGCGTTCTCAAAGGAGGAGGGGAAAGGCCAATTTGAGGAAACGGAGATTTGCAAGCAGAGTCTTTCTTCAAATGTTGACAATTATTTTTGTTGTTTGGTAGTAATTGAGTTCATTTTGTGTTGAGCATTACAATTACGTATAATTGAATAACAATCTTACTAATGTGCTTCGATATAGTTAAAATGATGTAAAAAAATTGAAAACATATTAAAGATTTCATATTTTCATGTTGTATAATATCCATCACATTACCGTAAATAACTACAATAACTTTTTCAGCTGTGTGATGTTCGCACTATAGTTATATAGTTATATGCAATTTAATGATTGAACAACGTAAAGATCAAGCTTGCTAAGCTAATCAAAGTGTAATGTACCCAACTTCTTTTGTGATTGATTTATGAACTTAAACCTAGAGGAGCCATCAGCAAGGCTATTTCCAGAAATGTTCAGCACGAGCATCAACCTTCCATTCATTTAGGCGGTGAAGTTCAGTCTGATATCAGCAAAGGTCTCCGACTATCCAAGTGTCAAGAAGAAGACCAGCGACCTCAACCTCGAATTCCAGTATGTGATCGCTTGAGTGAGGGTACCGGCACTCATAATCCTCAACCCACCTTGCCAAGCCACTCAGGTCACACGTCAATACATCACACAAGAACATATGGATCAACGTAACCAGGAGTAGATTGAAGCTCAAACTCTAGGCCATAAAGATGACCTTACCAAGTTGCAAGGTAGTCCAATTGTAAAAGAGTTATTCGATATGGAATTACCAAAAGCTTTCCACACTCCAAAGATATGTAAATACAAGGGCACCGATCCAAAGGAGGATATTCAACACTGCCGTGATTTATTGGGGTTGTACTCCAATCTCAAACACATTCTCTATCGTTTGTTCGTAACAAATCTGCAGGGAAAGCTACTCCATTGGTTCCACTATCTACCTAAAGATTCCATCCTTACATTCGATTAGCTACAGAAAGAATTCATCAAGACATATGCTCACAAGAAAGACAAGGAGGAGAATTTATATTTTTTTATCAATCTTAAACAATCACAAGGAGAGAAGTTTGAGTCATTTGCAAAGAAATTTTTGGAGCTCGCGCGAAAAGTAGATAATCTTGATCATAAAATAGTTGTTACGGCTTTCACCAATGCGGTCATGCTCGACTGCAAGGCCAAAAGCACCTCTTCCTCAACAAACCCACAACCTTGGAGGATATGATCACCAAGGTAAATGGGTATGTCAACCTCGAAAGGATGATGTCTGAAAGGCATAAATCTACTAAATCGGCCCTGACCACTAAAGGTCCACCTACATAACGAAATAATGAACCAAAGGAGGATGAGGGTGATAAAAAGCATTCGAAGGCCAACATTGGTAAGCCTCAAAAAGGTGGTACATTACCCAAACTAGTCCTCTCTAAGATAAATGTTCGAATCTTTAAAAAATTCTAATTCTATCAAAGAATAAGCTATACCGTCTATCTCAACCATTAGAACCCATCAAGGCTGCCCGTACTGCATGCATCACAAGGTAAGTCATCATGCTACTAATAACTGTTATGCTTTACAGAGATTACTAGAATTCATTTTCAAAGATGGCCGGATATACAAATATATTATCTACCTAGAATTATACAAGGATGGCAGCTATAAGAAGCAGCTCGAAGTAGTCCTAGTCTAAGATCAAGCTGAGGAGAAACATATGTACCACAATAACATAATCGGGATTTATCAGATCAACAACTATTAAAGATTCAAGCGCAGGAGACTATCAAAATATTGCGATCTCACACATCAAGATAAAGAAGCCAAGCTTCTACCTGAGTTGAAAAATCGTCGGCTTGGGATCCCATTTGAAGATTGCGACATTAGTCATGTAAAATTTCTACATTATAATGCATTAGTTATAATACTCAAGATAAAGAATTTTGTCATGCATACAATGATGATTGATACTAGAAGCGGTATTGAGATTCTCTTTCAGAGCACAATCGATCAGACAGGATTTGTCGATCAAGTCATTCCTAACGACACCGATATAAATGGATTTAATGGTTTTAAAGAAGAGTGAGTAGGCAAAATCATCTTACCTATCACCGCTGGACTAGTTACAATCAACGTCGTATTCTACGTCATCAACGCCAATCTGTTTATCTCAGGATTATGGGCCGCTGCTGGATTCACAACATAGAATTAATCGCTTCCATTTATCATCAAGCACTTTACTTTAAACACAGTGATGGTATCTATGAAATCAAAGGCAGTTAAAAGCTTTATCGAGCTTGCGAGAATACCGTCTCTGCCATTCGAGATACCTCAGACAGATACACTGCACAGTAATTACAGAAAGCTGGTCACATCGATGATCAACCTTAGACAGAAGAACTTACAGAGTACATCGACATTGATGGACCTAGCCAAGGTACTTTTATTGATACCAAGCTGGTCCAGCACGGTGAGGATGTTCTCATTCACTTCTTACAAATGAATTAAGAAATCTTTGTGTGGACTTTCGAAGATATGCCCGGGGTTGATCCATCTAAGGCATATCATAGATTAACCGTCAACATCAACGCCACAATGGTAAAATATAAATAGCTACGACTCTCATCTCGTATTCGACATGAAGTTAACATTGAGATCGAGAAATTGATCAAAGTGGGGTTCATTCGAGAATCCAAGTATCCAGATTAGATATCCAGCATCATCGATGTTCCAAAGAAGAACGGAAAGGTCCAAGTTTATGTGGATTTTACCGATCTAAACAAACACACTCTAAAGGACAGTTTCCCTCCTCCCATTATCCATCAAATTTTTTATTCTACAGCAGGTCATAAACTCTTATCTATGATGGGCGCTGCTTCTTGATACAATCATATTCCTCTCTTGGAAGAAGATCAAGAAAAGACCACTTTCATCACTAAAAGAGGGTTTTACTGCTACAAAGCTAAACCCTTCAGACTCAAGAATGCAGGCATGACTTATCAATGGTTAATAATAACTATGTTCAAAGCACATCTTGGGAAAATCGTTGAAGTCTAAATCGATAATCTCCTGTGCAAGAGCATGCAGTCAAACAACTACATCACAAATCTAAGTACAATATTCAACATTCTACGATCTTACAGAATGTGCCTTAATCCTGATAAGTGTCAATTCAAAGTATTTTCAGGCCGATTCCTCAGCCATTTTATCAGTAAGAAGGGGATTGACGCCGATCCAGATCAAATTCGAGCTCTCCTCAACATGCAATCTCCAAAGTCAACAAAGGATGTATAAAAACTCATCAGCAAGATTGCCGTTATCAACCAATTCGTTTCCAAATCTTCAGATCGCGGTCATTTGTTGTTTCTACTACTTCGAGGTTGTACCAAATGAGGAAAAATTTAGCCCAATGAAGAGATTGCATGGACATCAGAATGTGAGGCAACCTTTCAGGAACTCAAAACCTATCTGGAGAAGTCTCCCATCATGGCCACCCCAGTAGATAATATGGAACTGATCATCTACCTGGCCGTTACAGACACTTTTATCAGCTCGATTCTCATTTGACTTGAGGATAAGATTGAAATGCCAGTTTATTTCATCAGTAAAACCCTCACTCCAACAAAAATGAGGTATTCTAAAATTAAGAGACACCTTCTTACTCTTGTTTACACTTCCCAGAAACTTAAGTACTACTTCCAAGCTCATTCAGTTAAAGTCATGATAAACTACCCACTCCGGGAAGTTTTGTCCAAAAAAGAAAAATCCAAAAGAGTACAACAATGGTCAGTCAGTTTGGGAGAACATGATATCAAGTTCGAACAACGACATTCTGTAAAGGATTAGGCCATTGCCAATTTTTTCGTGGATTTTCCAGTGGAAGATCCCGATTATGAGGAGCACGATCCTGACCTTACAGAAGAAATTACGATATATCTACCCACCAAAGCATTTGACGAGCTAGCTGAATTGGTTACAAGGAAAGGATGGAGACTTCTTACAAATGGTTTAGTAAGACCCGGAGGGTCAGGAATTAGAATCGTATTGATTACCCCTTTTAACGACGAAATCGAGAAATCAATCCGCCTGGATTTTGAATCCTCCAGCAATGTTATAGAATACAAAGCTCTAATTTATGAACTTGACCTCGCACTCGATCTTGGCATCCTAAAGCTCTCGGTCTACACAGATTTTATACTTATCGTCCACCATTACTTTTAGCAAGACAAGAAAAATGGTAAGATGATTGAGTATCCAGCCCTCGTTACCGACAGGATGAGCAGATTTGCACAAGCAACTCTCAACAATCTACCTCAAGGTAAAAATCGACATGCCAATTCCTTAGCTTACCTAGCCGGGGATTTGGGTATAGAAACAAGATATCTACAGATCAAAGTGATATTAGCCCCCAACATTAATCTTCATTCTATATGTACGATCAACACTAAGGGCGATAAAGAGGAGGATGACGATTGGTAAATGCCCTTCATTGCATATCTTGGCACCGAAAACAAATATAAATGACCCCTTACAACAGATCCAAAATAGTGTCAACAGTTGATCGAGAACTTGAAGCGCTACACAGTTTAAAATAGCTTTTTATATCACCATTCAGTCACGGGGACTTATCTCAAGTACCTCTCTTGGAAGAAAGTAAATGGAATGCTCAGAGATTTACACGAAGGAACTTGTGGCTCCCATGTCCTAGGTCAATAACTCGCTAACAGAGTTATTACACAAGGAGTATTCTAGCCATACATGCTTAAACAAGCAAAAGAGTGCTCATGCAAATATGATACATATCAATGACATGGACACAAAATCTGTGCCACTGTGCTCGAGCTATATACAAGAAAGATATTATGGCCATTCAAGCGATGGGCGCTCGATCTCGTCGGAGAATTTCCTAATACTCTAGGTAACCGAAGATACCTACTCGTAGCAACAGATTATTTTACAAAATGGGTGGAAGCAGTTTTACTTTTGTCGAACTAGAGAAGAATAGGTCATCTCTTTTATCTGGGAACACATCATCACACGATTTGGATGCCCCCACCTGATTCAGATCGATAACGGGTCACAGTTCGTTGGTGAGAAAGTTATAGCCTTCCTCAACAAATACAACATCATCCACTCACCATCTAATTCCTACTACCCTCAAGACAATGGCCAAGCCGAAATCATCAACAAAACCACAGCGAATGGACTCAGAAAAAGGCTTCAATCACAGAAAAAATAAATTGCATATGAGAGCTTCCTCATATCTTATGGGCATATCGTACCACTCCACATTAATCAACCGGCTGTACCCCCTTCCTTCTAGCCTATGGTACCGAAGCCATCATTCTGATAGAATACCACCATCCCGTCAGAGATCACGAGCGTACAGAAAAAGAAAATGAGTTTGAATTGGCCTATAATATGAATTTGATTGGTGAAACTAGGGACTGCGTTATTGTCAACCTAGATCAATATCACCATATGCTGGCCAGCTCGTATAACAGAAGAATCTGAAGCCGTGAGTTCCAAATTGATGATCTCATTCTCAGAGAGATCCCACGACACATAAAGAAGCACATGCTGGAAAGCTGGCAAAAAATTGGGAAAGTTCATTCCTCGTCATTGGTCAAACTGGTCTGGGAGCATATCATCTCATGACGGGGCAAGGAGTTTGAATCCCAAATCTATGGAACACTAAGAGACTGAAACAGTACTATCGTTAAGCCCCTGGTTTATCCATTTCCATATTCATGTTCTTTCAATTCCAAAAGTAACATTTCAATATCCATACAGTGTACATTCTGTTCTACTCAATGAAAACTTTTAAGTTTTTTCCTACATTACTCTCTACTTACGTATACTCTACTATATTACACAGATTAAAGCAAAGGTTAAACTAACTTTCAATCAACCTCTATACAAATTAAATCAAAGATAATGCTAGCTTTCAATCGACCTCTATACTGATTAAAGCAAAGGCAAAGCTAACTTTTAATCGACCTCTATGCAGATTAAGGCAAAGGCAATACTAGCTTCCAATCAAGCTCTAAAGAGATTAAAGCAAAGGTAAAACTAGATTTTAATCAACCTCTATACAGTTTAAAGAAAATGTAATACTAACTTTTAATCGACCTCTATGCAGATTAAAGCAAAGGTAATACTAGCTTTCAATCAAGCTCTAAATAGATTAAAGCAAAGATAAAACTAGCTTTCAATAGACCTTTATATAAATTAAAGCAAAGGTAATACTAAATTTTAATCACCCATCTATACATTTATCTGCGATTAAAACGAAGGTCATACTAGTTTTCAATCAACGATCTCCAACAACCATAAGATAAAGCAAAGGAAAAACTAGCTTTCATTTCTTAATATGTCTGCAACTACAGATGCTTTATAGGTTATATCTATAAGACACTTCTAAGGGTTTGCTGATGGGAGGTCAGCTACACCTTTCCCTACAATAGGAGAACGTCCAGCCATAAAATCTTGAGCTCGAGCAGCTACAGTAATCCTGCCTTGCTCTACCAATTTAGCACGTTGAGAACCTAACTCTATTTCCATGGCGTTCATGCAGTTTCCTTGATCTACATCAGCTCTACAAATATATCCTTTTCTCGACAGACAGTCATGCAAGGTATCCCTCTCTAACTTAAGTTTTCTCACTTCCTCTACAAAATAGGCAATAGTAACCATTAGCATCTGTGAGAATGTTACTTTGGGCATAACTGCCTTGGGAAAAATTCTCTCTCACTTTCTGATGACGTTATTGCAACTTTTATACCGTGTGTCTTGCCATTCTATGTGTCTATTTATGTGGGACATAAGATTAATATGCTCATTCGCCTTCTCCGATGCTATATCTAACTCTTCCTGGTTCGTCATCCTTAATTATGCCACCTAAACACAAAGTTCCTCGAGCTCCCTGTCTTTACCTATACTTCCCCCAGCAGGAGACTTGTTTAGCAAATCATCTTTCTTCCTTATCAATTGATCCTTACCCCTGATTACATGCTATAACTCCCACTTTCTGTTATGAGTAATGTCTAACTTATCCTGGCTCACCCTTAAACATTCATTTCCTCTTTGCACATGAGCCTGAATTCGAACTACATCTGCCTCCAGCTCATTAATTCAAGCTGATAGGTTAACCACATCCCCTTTTACAATGAAGACCTTGGCATTGTCTTTAATCCTTTTCAACTGCTCTCCAGCCTTGGCCTTCTTAATACACAAATTGCCCATAGCCAAATTTGCCTTTAATTGGGTCACCCTCTTATTCAGTATATTATATCGTCTTTGGACCATCCAGAAATCTATATCTTTAGCGGGTAAAGCTTTACTCAATTGCTCAACCGCAATTTTAGATTTGGATAAGCCATCTCGAGCTCTTTTCAGCTCGTAATCTTTCTCAATCATTTTACTCATTAATCAATCTAGTTCGCTTTTGGAACTCACTTGATCAGCTCGAGTCTACTCTTGCTCGTTCATTTTGCAAATCTTTTAGCCCTTTAGATAGGCCACAAAACTTTGTAACTCTTTTTATGCCGTTTGTAACGACTAGATACAGTATCGAGCTATGTCTACCTCCTTACTCTTTACTATCAACGCATCATTCTAGCTTTTGAGCTTCTCAGTCCCCGTTTTTACCTTCTCAAGCTCTTTTTTCACCTTATTAATTTTGGTATCTTTTTCCCTGATCTGATTTACAGGTTCTATAAAATGGCTGAACCAACTCAAATTGATGATAAATATATATATATATGCGAATTTTAAAGATGTAGTTCCCCTGATGATTGACGTAAGGACCTGTGTATAATAGTTGGGAGGTAGATATAGGGTAGGGTCTAGTAGTACAGACATAGCTAGTGTGGACCAATATAGGGTTACACCTAATGTTGTTGAACTATCTGATGAGGAGGCTACCAAGATGGATGTGGATCACGAGCCTCAAGCTAGTGATCGAGAAGGTAGCGGGGATGGGAAGGAAGATGTGGAGGAGGGTAAGGAGACCCATTATGGAGAGGGTCTAGAGGCGTAAGAAATAGTAAATTTTACGAAGAAGTACTGTATTCCTGGAGATATAAGGTTAGAGAAGTACTAGTATGAGATAATAGACCAAGAAATACCCTTAGATAGGATTTTGGTCCATCGAGAACAAATTAAGAAAGGGTTGGAGCTTTCCTTTAAAGTTGACCAGAAAAAATTGGTGAATTTTTTTGATGTAGCACCTGGTCAGTTCAATCTGAATGTTTATGACTTGTTTAGGGTATGTGGGGTAATAAATGGTTAACTCCAGGGGGGAGGAATTAATAATAGTCGAGGATATATGTATGTATTACACGCTCAAGATGAACCCGAAAAAACTTGGTTATTGCTACCTGGCGAGGTTTCAAAAAAGTTTGTTGTTTTATGACATGGTGTCAATGGGAGGGTGCTACAGCGACGAACGATTACTCGTTTCTGGGAATTACGAGTTTGACCCGAAGGACCCTGGGCATCCCTTAAAGAGAAAGAGTTTTCACTTAGGTTTGTGGTTAGGTAATTTTAATTGCCGATGTTCTAAGGCTTGAAACTTATGTAAATTATTTGTAAATGTCGTTTGTTTGTTTACAGCTTTAAAAAAGGTCGACAGGAATTCAGAAGTGAAAGAAGAGTTGTACAAGATAAGAAAGGGGTTCTTTGGTAGGATTGATAAACTTGTCATCGACCAAGAGCAAGTGGGTACCTTATTTCAAGAGGCAGGGTTGAAAAGGTCGAGGGCAAAAGGTGCAGAAGTCCCAAATATCTACGGTAAGATGTCGGCGAGGAACAAGAGGGCTGCGAAGAGTAGTCTACCACTGGATAATCCTTCCATGGCTGGATACAATACTGATACGGAGATAGATGCAATGTTTGAAGAATCTCTGGGAAAGAGTAAGAAGAAAAGGGTGTGAGCCAAGCTATTCCTCCGTTGCTTCCTCACAGGAGGACTACTCGACGGTCGACAACAGAGGAAGTAGTTGGTACCGTCAATCCAGTTGTTACGGTAAGTGAGCTTCCTCCAACCGAAGAAGAGAGGGAGTGGGGAGGCATCGATGAAGAAATTTGATGAAGAGTTTGAGAGCAAAGTTTAGAAGACAATGGACTCGAATACAGCTGGGACGGATGCTCTGAAGGTGGAGTTGGATGACTGTTCTGAAGATTAGTAAGTCATTTAAATACACAATTTATGAATGTAATACAGATCAAGAAGTTACTAACGAAAGCTAAAGATCGCATTATCGGCAGCAGTGATTTGGTAAATCAAATTCTGGCGTATAAAAATATAAAGAAAGATTTGACAAGGGAGAAAGAAGCTTTGATCGAGGAGAAGAATGATCTGAATGCACAGCTGAATACCTGCAAGCTGGAAGCAAAAAAGGTACAGGATACTGCACTTTGTGAAGTAAAGAAATTTACGGAGAAAGATAGAATGGAGGCTTTGGCGTTGTAGAAGGCAAACTTTGAGAAGGACGTGAGAGAATAGGTTACCTTTGCGCGAAAGGCGATGGAGCTGGAGCAGGGCAAGGTCCTTGATGAGGTTAGGGCTCAGTTGAATGTAAAAAAGTTAGAGAGATATAGGGAAGTGAGGGCCCATTTTACTGGGTAGTATGCGGAGTTGGAGGTGAGGAAAAACTTCTACAAGGGTTGGTACTGTCTTCGATGATTCAAGTTCAAAAGAAGAAGTGTCAGAGACTCCTGAGGTTCGTGGCGAGACTGAAGTTGCCAAGGATGTGCTGATGATGGAAGCTGATGGCTCGCGTCCTGGGAAGCTTGTAGATTTTCCTGTACCCGAGGGGCATTCTGAATGTGGACAAAGTAACATCTTCTCTTGCAGTGTAAAAAAGTTGTGTAAGCAGTACTATAAGTGTTGAAGTGTATAAAAATGGTCGGTGGGACCAAATCAATATTTTTCATGTGGTTTGTCGAATAAGGGATTTATTTTTATTGTGGAGTAAATATGTGAGCAAAATATGTGCATATAATTTATGAAGTATGCTAAGTATTAAAGTCGGTAAAGTGATATTGTCTAATGTGATTTATTGATTGTAGCAGATAAGTAAGTAATGCTTGTTTAGCGTCATAAGTTAATGATGGCCATGAAGTCGCAAGTTATGAATGGGAGTACCAGATATGTATCCTGAGATGGATATCTAGATTTAGGATCGATAAGAACAAGGGTTGTTTATAGCTTGTTCAATAAGTAAGGAATGCGAAGTATAATATCCAGTATTCGTATAGTGTTGGCATAAATTAAATGATGTTGTAGATGCATACTTATAAATTATAGATCGAGATAAAGTGAAAAGTAAAGATGATTGATTGTCTGATGCATACTTGTTAAGTATAGATTGAGATCAAGTCAAAAGTAAAGATGATTAATTTTCTGGTACATACTTGTTAAGTATGGATCGAGATCAAGTCAAAAGTAAAGATGATTGATTATCTTAAGCATACTTGTTAAGTATGGGTCGAGATCAAGTCAAAAGTAAAGATGATTGAGTGTCTGATGCATACTTGTTAAGTATGGATCGGGATCAAAGTCAAAAGTAAAGATGATTGAGTGTCTGATGCATACTTGTTAAGTATGGATAGAGATCAAAACAAAAAAAATAGTATCGATGAAAGTGATAGTAAAGATTGTTTATTGGAATTTATGAAAATGGTTAGTGTTATCTGTAAAACTATTTTAGTTGAGTAGTATTTCATGGATATTCGAGCTAGATTTCATCTTCAGTCATCAGCCAGTAAGTTCTATTATTTGATTTGTCGCAGACAATGTATGGTCCTTCCCAGTTTTTTGATAACTTTTCAGAATTCTTAGGCTGAGTATTATCTTGGATCCGTCGAAGGACAAGGTCCCCAATACCAAATTTCCTTTTTCAAACTTTTTTGTTGAAAGCTTTTCTCAATGTGTCATGATATCATTCCAAATTTGAAATAGCTTTGTCTCAGGTTTCTTCGATCCAGTTGAGGTTGCAGGGAAGACCAAGTTCATTGTCTTTATCTGTGATTTTCCTTCGGGTACTTGGGAGATCGAGATCTAAAGGGATAACTATTTTAGTACCGAAGGCTATTATGTACGGAGTGTAGACTATTGAAACTTGAGTGGTTTGGTAGGCCCAGAGAACACTAAGAAGTTTGTCGACCCACCTGCCTTCTTGTCGTTGAGATGTTTGCGTAGTCCTGATTTGATATTTTAGTTAATGGCTTCGGCTTGACCGTTTCCTTGAGGGTAATATGGGGCGGATGTTGATAGCTGTATTTTGTATTTATGGTAGAAAGTAAGTACTTTTACGCTGATAAACTGTTTGCCATTGTCGGAAAGTATCATTTGTGGGTAGCCAAATCTAGTAATTATGTACTCCTAAAGGAATTAGATGACTTCATTTTCATCGGTATGGCATAGAGAAACTGCTTCGACCCATTTTGTGAAGATCAGTGGCGACTAGGACAAACCTTTAGTTTCCCGATGCTAGATGAAAAGGTCTAATGATGTCGATTCCCCATCGCTTGAATGGCCAGAGAACATTGTTGATATGCAAGTCGAGGGATGGACTTTTGATGTCTTGGGTATGGATTTGGCATTTGTAGCATTTACGCCCAAACTAATCACAATCTTGTCTTATTTTGGGCCAGTATATTCTTTGTGTAAATGCCCATTAGGCTAATGACCGTCCAGAAACATGTGCGCCACAGATTCCTTCGTAGAGCTCTCTAATTTGTATTTGAGTTTGTTTTTTAGAGATGCATTCGATAAGTGGTCCTCCTCCGCTTAAATACTATAAGACTTTAACTTGAACTGTGAATCTTGGGCATTTGGCCAAAAATAAACGGGCCTCCTCTATGTTATTCGGGAGGATGTTGGAGTTAAGGTGGGCATAAAATAGCTTTCTTCAGTCATCATCCTCAGCAATCGTGATTTGCAGTGTTGATAGTATATCAAGACTTAAGTGCTCGATGATTTTGATATCTAAAGATCTTTTCTCACTCTCTCCTAGAATGGCAGCAATGTAAGCTAATGCGTCAGAATGTCGATTTTCTTGCCGAGGTAAGTAAGAGATTGTTGCGTGTTTGAACTTGTGTATCCTTTCTTCGACTAGGGCTACATAATCAACCATTTTTCCTGTTATACGGAATGTCTTGTTGTAATGATTTTCCACGAGTAAAGAATCGACATAGACTGCAAATTCTTCCACTCTCAGTGAGAGTACGAGACCTAGTCCGTAGAGGAATCCTTCATATTCAGTCTCATTATTGGCAGCATAAAAGTTGAGTTTGATAGCTTTTTTGATACGGTGATTTGAAGGTATAACGAGGACGATTCCAATCGCAGATCCTTGTGGTCAAGCCGATCCATCTGTAAAAAGTTATCAGCCCGAGCTTTTGGACCAAGCGTCTGGTTCTGCTATGGAGTCATCTGTGAAGATTTTTTTGAGCTCTTCCTAATTGGGGTATTCGGCCAGAAAGTCTGCTTAAAAATTAGCTACTGCTTGGCCCTTGACTGATATCTGAGGTTCGAAGAAGATGTCCTATTTGCTGAGGAAAACAGACCATTGTTGGATTCTTAAAGATTTATCTTTTTTGGAGAGTACCAGTTTGAGGGGATACTTGGTGATAATTTTGATGGGATGAGCTTGAAAGTAAAGACAAAGTTCTTAAGAACTGTAGACTAAGGCAAGTAGCTATTTTTTTGTTATTGTGTATCTTTTTTCAGCGGGCATGAGTGTTTTGCTAATGAAGTAGATCGGTTTTTCAACTCCTCCATCTTCTCGAATAAGTACGGAACTAATTGAGTCATCGATCGTGGCTAAGTACTTTGTTATCAACTGGAGTACTCATGATAGAAGGACGCCCCAAGTATCGTTTAAGATCTTAGAAGACTAACTCACAGTCAGGAGTCCAAATAATTTTTTTGAGTTGTTTCTTTGAAAGAGAAGTGGGATTGCCATGAAAAATGAGGCAAAGAAGTTTGCATCGATCAGATGACTTTGAGATGAACCTGTGAAGAGCGGCGATTTGGCCTATAAATTTTGGGGCATCTTTCTTTGTGCGTGGAGATGGCATCGCGATAAGCGCCTTGATTTGCGCATGATTAATTTCAATTCCTCTTTTACTGACTAGGTATCCTAAGAATTTACCAGATGCGACTCTAAATTAGTATTTCTCAGGGTTGAGTTTCATCTGGTATTTATGAAGGATATCGAACATGGTTTAGAGGTTGCTGGTGTGATCTTCGCGTTTAAAGCTTTTGCATATCATATCATCGATGTAGACTTCCATAATTGTGTCGAGATGATCTTTGAACATTTTAGTCACAAACCTTTGGTAAGTAGCTCCTGCATTTTTTAACCCAAAAGGAATCACTGTGTAACAGTATAGACCTCTTTCGGTAATGATGGTTGTTTTAATCTGATCGTCTTTGGCGAGTGGAACTTGGTTATAGCCGGAGGCTGCATCCATCATAGAAAGAAGTTTGTGACTAGCGACGGAGTCGAGAAGTTGGGGAATCAGTGGCAGCAGAAATTTATCCTTGGGTATAAATTTGCTAGGTTTTGTGAAGTTAACACAAACCCTAATTTTTCCATTTTTCTTCGGGACCGCTACGATGTTAGAAACCTATTTCAAATATTTTAAGTCTCAAATAAATCTTACCTGAAGGAGTTTATCAATATTTTCATTCACTGCATCGCGGAGGCGGGGAGCAAAATTTCGTCTTTTCCGAATGATAGCTTTGCTGTCTGGAAGGAGGTTAAGTTGATAGCATGCAATTGATGGATCGATGCCAGGCATATCTTAGAAAGTTTAAGCAAATATGTCGACGTTTTTCTTACGTTCATGGCTTCTTTTTCATCCGTGGATAGTTTGGAGCCGATGAATGTGCGATACTCTAGACCATCGAGTTCAATGGATTCGACCGTCTCGGTATCATGCTGCTCGAATGTGGGTGGTGTCTCTTGTTGTAGTTGTTATACTTTAAGGAGTTTTGCTATGTGAGAGTTGGTTGCGGTATTTTCACACATACGTGCAACTGCTTAGCTACCTTTGATTTTGTCGATTCCATAATTTGTTGTAAATCGCAATGTTAAATGATAAGTAGAAGGTACTGCTTTGATCAAATGTTGCCAACTACGTCCCAAAAATCCCAAATATTTGGATTCTGCATCGATGACAAGGACTTTTACGAATGTTGTTTCGGTTCTAGCCTGAACTGGCAGAGTGATTTCTCCTGTGGTTGATTCCTTCAAACCGTTGAAGCCAGTTATTATTGTTGTTAAAGCTTTTACAAAGTCTGTGAGGCCTAGGACTTCAATTGCTCTTCTGAATAATACATTTGTCACGCTTTCTGTATCGACGAGAAGCGTATATTGGTAGACCTGTCCAACTTTAAGCATTATGACGAGAGGGTCATCATGAGGGTATTTCACATGGCTGGTATCATAGTCCTTGAAAGTGTTATGGTAAGGACGCTTCGATTTGTTTGAACTTGGGAGAAGTTTTGCTGATTTATCTGAAGATGTCATTTTACAATATGATGTAATCCGATCATCTTATTTTCTTTTCTTCCCCTTTTCAATCTCGATCATATACAGGTGGCGAGCTTGCCCCTGGACCAGATTTTGTTCAACATCTTTGTTCTTTGCTTCATCTTCGACAAACTTTTGGATGTCGATGACATAATTGTGAAGCCTTCTAGTGAATAGGATACGATAAAAGATTCATATGAGAGAGTAGTAGTTGTCAGTTTCATGGTTATGCACATTGTGATACTGACATAGAGGTTTGATGGGGACATCTGGAATGGCTTCTGGTGTGCAATAACATGCATCTTTCTTTATCGTTGGTAGGATAGCGGAAAGAGTTATTGTCATTGGTGGCAGAACCGGGACTGGTCTGTAGGGTCTACCATCCCTTCTTCTATTGCTGCTAGTATCTCTGCCGCGTTGCTTGGGTGGGGTTGAAGTTGTTTCCCAAGAGTGGATGGTAGACGAGCTCTTCATCTTATCTTTCTTTGACCGTTCTAGTTTGATGTAATTATTAACTACATTAATCATTTTTGTGACTACTCTCGGCTTGTGTGCAGAGTAAGTTCTTCGCAAACCTTATAGTCAATATGCAGGACGGAGGTGAATGCTAGATTGACAATTTTAGAGTCTGAGTTCCCAATTTTCTGAGTTTCTTGTAAGAAACACTTATAAAAGCTTGCCAATGTTTCTTTTGTGCCCTGCTCGAAGAAGAACAAGGAATCGACAATGATCTCCCACTCTATAACATGAGTATAATTGGCTTCGAAAAGACGTTAAAACTGGCAGAACGTGATGATGGAGGCTTTATGGATGGTGTGAAACCATCAGAGTGGTTCTTCCTTTAGGCTCATGTGGAATATCCTACATAGCATGTGGTCGAGTTTGGAACATAATCCTACTACGACTTTGAAGTGTCGGATGTAGGTAAGCGGGTCAGTCAGACCTGCATATTGAATAAACTTTGGCATATGGAAATTTTCTGGGATGTGCATAACTTCGAGATGAGGGGAGATGGGATTTGTTTCGATTCTGTCAAGTATGGATTTTCGGCGTGGGATCTCAGAGTGTATGGTCTGGATTCTATTGTTTAAGTCGTCCAAGGTGGCAAACTGTTCCCGGAGAAATGGTAAGGCTGCGACTTGTAGAACAAATTCTCCCTGTCCTTCTAGTCCCAATCGATCCCTGATTGGTCTTATTTTTGGGTGGTGGGAGAGTTTAATGATGCGTGCGTCAACTTCCTTAAGTTGTCGACACTAGGGATGTCAAACCAAAATGCCAAAAATCCCTGTTTAGATTTCCAAATCTGGATTGAGAAATTCGTATCTCGCCTTCCCTTGGTTAATCATCGCGCTGAATTGCTCTTGATCTATGGTTGCTTCGGGAAAGTGGAGGTAACCCCTGGCGGCCAATGAGTCAATCTTGTGTCCTCCTTAGTCCATCCATTTCTTTTTAATATGTTTAACTCTGATGATCTAAGGCTTTCCTTTGTTCATCTCTCTCTGTTTGAAGAGCTTGAGCGTGGATACTCTGATCTTCCAATCTTTGGGTTTTTTCTGTAGCCATTTGATTTTTAAGATTGATTATTGCACCGTGTAGGTCGACAATTCCTGGCATCGGATCTTGGTCTCTTACGGTGCTAGAATGGCTTCTCAGGTTCATATTTGTCATCGGAAGGTCTTTAGATCAGTGATAATAAAGAATAGTATGGTATTTCCCACAGACGGCGCCAATTATAGTGGCGTGTTTTCTGGAAGGAGAATCTTTGCCAATACTAGTTCGTGAGGAGACTGTAATAAAAGGCTAAGCATACAAGATTTTACGTGGAAAACTCAGTAAAAGCTGAGAAAAACTACAACCTTGGGGAGGATTTTGATGTAGAATCCAGTATATTACAAATTATTACAAGTTTTCGGGAGTGATAGTAGGGTTTATGAAGTAATGACAGTAAAGTTATAGATTGCAGTCCTTGGACAATCTATTATCTGCCTGTATTTATAGTAGATACAGGTAGTTTACAAAAATAAAGAAATAATCTCCTATTCTGGGGGGAGTGGGCGAACTTCGCGAATCTCTAACAGCTCTTTCTTGACCAAGCTCAACGGCTACATTTAGTAGGTCGAGGACTTGTGGTGTCCTCTCGAATGCCATCTGTCTTCGTCTATACTGTGCTGGCTTACTCTTATTGAATCTAAGGAATATGCTACTACACCTTCATAGCACACAACTCGTCTTCCACAACAGGTCAGTTCTCCACGAATTTCGGCCCAATAGCTTCAGTAGGAGGATCTACCCTCCTTTTTTCATATCCCCTCGACCTCACCACTCCCCGTGGTTCCAGAGGTCGAGCCACACTTCACAACACTCTTCTTCAGAAACGTCCGAGCTAACTTGCTCGACGTAGTAGATTTCGGAACATCTATAAAGTCTAACTTAGTAACATTTGGCAAAGCTACACGCTTCTCAACATCATCCTCTTTCATCTTGTTACCTTCAACCCCCATCATTATTCTCTTTACCTAAGACTTTTGTAAGTTCTCAGACCTGTTGTTAGCTCTTTTATGTCGGTTAATACTGAGGTCTTTCAAAATTACCTCAAGCTCAACCCCTTCTTGAGTAACAGTATCTAACAAGGATTCCTTCTTTGTCACCTTCGGCTGAGGCCCTGTAAGACAAACATAATATATTATCAAACAACAGAATAACATTTGATTATTGCAGTTCGTTATAATACACTATTACACTTACTTTTCTTCACAGTTCTATATAGAAGTTTAATGGGTTCTTCATTTTATCTCTGAAGGTAATCACCTTTCACTCAAATCACATTATCATTCTATATTCGACCCATTAAATTCAAATCAAAGAAAAGTGATAGAGACTGTAGAGACCTATCCCTCGAACTCACCTAAAAATGAGCTCACCTAGTTCGAATTAGCTCCATCTCGGATTCACGCAATTTAAACACTTCCTCCTCAGTCAAACATTCCAACCTACCCCACAAACTGGTTAAGAATGTAGGCCAAACTTTAGCCAAAGAGCATTATCCAGTCAAAGATACCTGTCTCTCACGAACTCGTTAATCATTTAGTTAACCACCATTAGCCACATTATTCAGAAAATATGTTCAAGCACGACGAAGAGTTGCAAAGTAGGCCTATATAAAGGAAAAGTTTCAGAAGAGATAAGGACAAGAAAATAATACAAGAGATCATCAAGAAACTACTTTTTTTTATTCTCAGCAACATTCAAACTTTTTAATTATAAGGTTCAAGCTTTTATATATCTTAAGATTACTTGTAATAAGATATCTGCCTCAAGCAATAAAGAACTTTTACAGACATGCTCCACACGGGGTCGTGGTTTTTTACTTATTCAGAGGTTTTCACGCTAAAATCACATATTTTATTTTTTACTTTCCATTAAAATATTGTTACAGGTTCATTGGTGTGTTAGCAAATTCCAAGCAATTTCGTGCTTGCAAAATTTGGCCATTACATTTAGCACCGTCTGTGGGAAAGATTGTATTTTTACAATATCCTAAGGTATTCTTTTGCTATAATTTTTGATCATGGTTGCTTCCAGACGACCAGCTACAGGTACCCAGCTCGAAGTTTTAATGGAGCCGGGGCAACTTACAGAGTTACGAACGAATCTTAATGTCAAAACAGAGAAACACGCTAAACTCAAACTTCAGTTAACAAATAATTGGGAGCTCCGAGAGAAAGAGCTTGACACATAACAACAAGCCCGTTTGACAGTGCTCAAGCGATATGAAGATCAGATAACAACAATGTAGACTAACCTAGAGGCTCTACAAAATACTCAGCAGGCACCTCCAGCCAGAGGTCACAATCAGCTTTCAGAGACCTCCCATGATTCTAAAAGGGAAAGATTGGGACCTCTAGGAGTCGTCAGTAAAGCTATTTCCAAGAATCTATACCACGAACCATAGCCCTTCATATATTTAGGGGGTGAAGTCCAGTCCAAAGTCAGTCGAGGTCACCGAATTTCTGTCCGCCATGAGAAAGAAGAGGGACCTCAACATCAAGTTCTAGTACGAGATCACCTGAGTGAAGGTACGGGCATATATCATCCACAACCAGCTCGTCCAACAATTCAACCAATACGTCATTACGTCACGAAAGAGTATATGGACCAACAGATTAAGGAGTTAATAGAAGCACAAGTTCTGGGTACTACCGGCGATATCACAAAGTTATAAGGAAGTTTGATTGCCAAAGAGTTATTCGATATGGAGATACCAAAAGGTTTTCATACTCCCAAAATTTGTAAGTACAAAGGTACTGACCCGAAGGAACACATTCAGCAGTACCATAATTTATTGGGGTTATACTTCAATCTCAACCACATCCTCTATCGTCTGTTCACCACAAGTCTATATAAGGAACCACTCTGGTGATTCCACTCTCTCCCTAAGGACTTCATCACATTCGATCAACTGCAGAAACAGTTCATCAAGTCATATGCTTATAATGGCCAAATTCTGTAAGCTCGAAATGGCTTGTAATTCACTATCATACCAATGAACCTATAATAATATTCCAATGGAAAGTAAGAAATAAAATAGGTGATTTTAGCATGGAAAACCTCTTAATAGATAAAAGAACTACGACCTCGTGTGAAGGATTTTTGTTGAAGGTATCTTTATTGCTTGAGGCAGATATCTTATTACTTGTAATCTCTAAAAATTGAAATGCTTAAATCTTGTTACTTAAGAAGTTTTGATGATTATCGAGAATCTAGAACAAGTAGTTTCTAGGTAATCTCTTGTGTGATTTTTCTGGTCCCTGTCTCTTCTGGAATTTTTTTTCTTTATATAGGCCTTCTCCGAAGCCCTTTATCGTGTTGGAGCACGTTCTCTGAACAATATAGTTAGTAGAGGTTAACTGAGTAACTTACGAGTTTGTGGAAGACACGTGTCTTTGACTGGATAAGGTTTTTCAGTTTAAGTTCGGCTCACGTTCTTGACCAATTTATAGAGTAGGTTGGAATGTTGACTGGGGGAATGTGTTAAAATGCATGAGTCTGATATGGAGGTAATTCGAACTAGGTGAGCTCGACTTTGGGTGAGATCGAGGGGTAGGTCCCTATAATCGCTCCCTCGCAATCGAAGTCTCGAGTGGCTTTGGTTGAGAAATGATCAACTTGAAATCTGGGAAAAAAAATTTGATAATTGAAATGGAAAAATAATGGTATTGACTGTGTGGAACTTACGGGCGAATGGGAAATGACGTGTATTTAATGAGGATGTTGATACTGATGTATGTGACGGTTATAATACAAAAAGTTGCATTTGTAATGAATGATGACGCTTGGAAAAATGTACATGCACAATAAATGTAGGGTTATATAAATGACATATGCATTAGATTTTGAAAGCAGAGTACGCTTGTCTTTTGCAAAATTCCCTAAAAAAATTTAACAATGGTGAAAACTCGCAGTATGGTCCTTGAAGAGAGAATTGCATCTGAAATGCAGCGGTCGAAGTTGAAATAATTCGGCAATCAATCCTTAGAGATGTCGATACCCGCTCCTATTCCTCCGACGTATTAGGGAATTTCAGAAGATGAAGTGATTGAAGTTAAGGAAGAGTTCTACTACAAGTGGAGGTTTCATGTTGTCGTCTTAAGAGGCGAGGACTGGTGGGCCTGTCTCCGTACTCTTACGGAAGACAGGTTTAAGGCTTCATATACAGGGATAGGCATAACTGCAGGGTAGTTATGCTGATTTCTTATATCATCATGGATTCTAAGGTCAGGATCTCTACCAACTCTTCGGTGGTGGCAATTTTAGAGAAGGAGGTGATGGTAGTGGAGGAGGGAGACAACAAGTGGGAGTCTGCTTCTATATTTCTATCACGTTTTGGCACACAGAAGATCTTTAGTTTAAGAATTTGGTTCTAGCACTGAGTCTACTGCTTGCATAGATTTCATTTGAAGTTCGATTAGACTTCAACCAAACTCATGCGAGTAAAGTTCTTTATTGGTTCCAATTTTTGCTTTATATCAAGATAAAAGATCACTGAAGCAGAAAGAATTGGAGGAGTTGATGCGTCAGCATGCTTGATTGATATGTGACTTGTAAAAATAGAGAAAAACTTGTTATCTGTAAAGTATCTAGAGTTCGGTGCTGAACGAATAAGGTTTATGTTGTATACCTGAGACTGATGTACTAAAAAATTTGTTATCAATAAAATCGTATGTAATATTTTTGATATGAATAAAAAGTTGTCATTAAATTACTTGTGTCATGTAAATAGAAAATGTCTATTAGAATCGAACTGAATTATGTAGGATGTATGAAATGAATAGGAGTTTATAAGTATTGAAAATACTATTTTTGTGGTGCTCGAACTGAGATAAATGCATGTTGATATTGACATTATGATGTAAGTATGATTTTGTTGTATATTTAAACATGTGGGGGGGGAATTATAAGAAATATGTAACGCGAAAATTCGAGCTACTACAAGTTTATAGAAATACAACTCTTGGTAGAATAAGCTCGACTAGGATAAACAAAGTAATATATGTACTAGAGTGAATGGATAAGTTCAAATAGTCTATTTCAAGATTTTTGGGATTTTCTGTTACGAGAATAAGGTAAAAATCACGTTTTAATGGGAAAGTGTATGAAAAATATATAAATAAGGGTAGGATGATTTGTGAAAATGGAGAAGAGATTAGGATGCTACGGATTCAATCTTCGAGGATTCGTCATGCCGTGAAAGTACAGTCGGCTATAAAGACTATTGAAGTGCGGGAGAGGATTTGTGTTGTGCGTGACTATGATGCCGAGTTACCAGTGAGGGAGTGTCAGCTTGAAGGATTAGATGTAAGGAGTAAGGAACTTGAGTATTCCCATTATTTTTATGAGGTATGCTTTCGTGAATTGGTGAGGGATCTGATTGATCGAGAAGAGATGGTTGGTTTGATTGTTGAGGTTGAGATTGAATTTGAAAATTAGAGGACTGAGAAATAATATGATCGGATGTTGTCGTTCAGGTTATTTAAGGCTATTCTAGACGTTGTGTAAAGTGTTTATCATAAGTAAAAATAAGTTTGAATGTAACAGAAAAGATGTAATTTAATTGGATCCTCTATAGTTACAAATGTCGTTCTGAGGCTGTTGTGGCAAATAATTTTGAAAAAAAATTCAGCTTGAAAATGACGTCATTATCACTACAAGTATGATAAATAAAGACAGAGAAACAAAAATGAGGAAATACAGAACCTTCTAGTTTTGTTTTGTATGTAAAGCTGCAGAAATCTGATATCGTATAGGGTGCGTCATCGTGAGTGTGGGAAGGTCAGGAAAAGATATGGAAACAAGAGAGAAAAATAGGTCAAAATATGAGGGGAGGGGTAATGATGGAAAGGCAGTTCTATTAAAAAGGTATAAGATGTCTGACATAGATAGTAATAAGGAAGCCTCAGTTCTAAAACTGAGGACGAGTCGTGCAAGGCGCAATCACTGCCAGCCTCTAGAGAGAGGAAGAATAAATAGTACTTCTACCTTATCATTCAAACGTTTTTTAACTTCTGAAAATTTGAAGAGCACAGAGAGAGCAACGCGATAAGATTACAAAAGATTTGATAAGGAGTTATCTGAAGGTGATCAACGGTTAAAGAGAGCAAAAGACAATGGATCACGCAGGTGGCCATACAGCAGCGTCGTGAGAGAAGGATTTGGTGCTACTGCAGATTCTTATTTGGACACTGAAGGTTAGTAGAAACGTATGCAGTATATATGTGCTTGTGAAAATCATAATTGTTTTTTAAGCAAATCTTAAAAATAACTATTTAAGGCAATTTATATAATTTTGACATATACACAGAATATACTAAAGATATATGTTGTACGTAAATGATCGATGTATACGAAATAATGAAAGATACTTGAACCTGTATGTAGGTCGAGTGTGAGAGGCAATTGTGTAGGTTTGAAAACTTGCCCGTAGAAATTGTTGTTGGATGGATAGTTTACCTGTTAACGAGATATCGACCTCTGGCCAGACGAATGAGTCTTATAGTGAGGTTAAAGTAGGATTAGAATAGTTTCTAGGTTTTCCTGGTCAATTGGTATCCTATCCTCCTGGTTCTGATGCCTTCAGAGAATTTTGTAAGGCTAAGGCGGCTGTAGGAGGGACGTGGAGTAACTGTGTAGAATACGCCGGTAGGCAGTTTAGGGGTTGTACGGTAGCGGCGGGGGAAGAGTATTTTTATCTGTTGGCTGACTTAGAATATGTGGGAGGTAATAACTGTTTGTGATCACGTGAATGAAAAATGGGAAAATAAGGGGAAAGTGAGGAGGATAACCCCTGAGAACGTTTTGCAGTTTTATGGGGTAAAGAATTATAAGGCCAGTGGTGGGGCATATTTCTGTGCGAGCGCAACTCGGCGCCGCTTCTTCGATCTGAATTCAACAGGTCGAACCTAGAATGACAACGTTATATGGGTAAAGGGTAATTGCCTTCAGAGAGATGACGAAAGACCTTTGGACCTTCTATTTAGAACTGTAAAGCAAAGTACGAATAGCCAAGCATAGATAATATTATTGCTATATTTGAACTGATGCCTGTAGTTGATAATAAAAATATTGTGCATGACAGGTGTGAAGTCCCTCGTGGAGAGGAAAGAGTCCTTGTTAGACGAAGTTGCGGAGGAGGAGGTTGAGCTTGAATTTGTGCTGGAAGGACTTGGCCTTAGTAGAAAAAAGGGTTGATAGCAGATCGAAGAAAGTTCAAAAAGCTAAGTTGACCAAATTGATGGCGGGTGCTGATAAAGGGAAGAAGCAAATATCTGGTGGGGAAGGTCGAGCCAACTTGGCCAAGACCCCTGGGATAGATAGCTCAGTTCAGTCAGAACCCATTACGTCGAGCAAAATAGCTTTAAAATATTTAAAAAATTTGATGTTAAAGACTCTGCCGGCCTTTGGTACCAATGGGAGTGGTGCGGTTGTAAAAGAGAAAAGGAGAAGGATGGAACCTTCAGGGAGGTCAGGGGAAAAGATCGCTGAAGAGCAACCTTCTGCTGAGGACGATCTTAAAGCAGTGGAGGAAAGGGCTAGGCTTGCCACTCTTTAAGGTGAAGAGGATGTAAGCAAGATGGTAAGTCGTTTATGCTTTATCATGTAAAATATGTTTATGTCTTGCATTCCGAACTCACGTTAAGATCGAATTGTATTTTACAGGTTGCTCGTTTGATGAGGAGTATTTGGCTCGGAATTGAAGAAGAGAAACCCGAGCTGAAAAAGGAAAAAATCAAGCTTGAAAAGAAGTTAACTCGATCGAAGGCAGATGTTCTTAAGGAAACGAAGAAGCTGGAGGCCCTGAAGGCTTCTCATGAAGTAGCAATTGGCGATCTTCAATCAGAGGCCAGGGTGACTTTTGAGGAGGTGGAGGCGGAGAGCGAAAGGTTGGGGCGCCAGCTAATGTCGAAGGGGTATTCCGAGGAAGAGGTGGATGCCATTAAGGCAGACACTTATGTCGAGGAGGAAGATGACGATGAAGTGGAAGAAGTAGTTGTGGGGGTCATTGATGGTCCGGGCGGTGTCTCCCTTCAGACGGTGCTTGGCAATCAAGGGGATGACGCCAACCTTCCAGAGGGTGATAATGAGAAGGTAGGGTAGAAATGTACTTTTGTATGAATATTTGTAAATTGTTGGATTGTGTGTATGGAGGAGACTTTTGTAGGTTGACTTTTCTTTTTGTTATAAACCTCTTATAGGCACTTAGATAAATGAGTCTCAGAATAAAAGATCTAGAGACCAGGCTTGTCAGGGAAAGAGAGACCTCTACAGCCTTACTGTCTTCGCGAGCAGAGCTGCAGGTTAGATCAGAATAGGTCTTTCGACTTGAATAGGATGAAGATCCAGATTGGAAATTTTTGCTATTAGCTTTAGGAAAATAACACTAATATAGTGCATAAAAAAATCAATGCTCTTTATTCAAAGTAGCATATCGAAAGCATGTACCTTAAACTTCGCAATATACCTTATGGAGCATTTATTTGATAATGTACCCCGACCTTTTAGTCTAAAAGTATTTGAACACCGCAGATGTTAGAAATCAAATATAATTTTAGAAGTATATATATATATATATATATATATATGGTGTTCCGAATCGAACTGTATTAATATCTTCATATCGTACAGGTCAAATTAAATTCAGCTCGCTCGCGTGAGGACAATGTACTCCAATGTAACTGGGAATTTGCAGAGGAGTTTGATAGGATGAGGGAGGTGAATGAGAACAGAGAAGACCAACACGTAAAGGTACATTTTAAACTTGCGGAGGCAACCCAGGTTGTTTCCCATCTCACTCATAAGGTCGAAGAGAAAGACACCGAAATAGAAATGGGGCCTAAAAAGCTGGCGAAGATAACAGAGCACGCCACGAAGCTTCAAAGTCGGGTTGACACGTTGATGGTTAAGGGTAAGCATGTTAAAATGGCTTAATACCATATTCAGGCGCAAAAAAGATCAGAAGGACAATTTAAATCGGATCTTCAAAATTGTAGAAACGAGTTGGAGCAATTGAAACAACAAATGGTTGAAAAAGACAACGAGCTGAGAGTAGTTCGAGAAAATCAATCAGCTTCAAAAGCCACAGCTGAACACTTGCATATAGCTCTACCTGGCAAGGATATGGAGTTTCAGGAAACGCAACGAAGGTGTAACGATTTAAATAAGAGGGGTGGCCCGATTGAAGACCGAACTGACACAAGCCACCAAGCATGCCAAGAAAACCGAGGCTAGAGAGCGCTCAAGGGGAAGTAGAAATGAGGTTAAGGCTCCTCTAGTCCAAGGGGATGTAGTTAGTCTCTCAGGTTGAATTAGAAAGCTGGAGAGTGATGTATCTCGCATTCAGGGATATGTTCAGAGAGAAAATGCAAACTTAAGGGAATACTAGCAGAAGTTGGATGCTATTATTATTAGGGAGAAGGTCCTGGACGGGGAAATCAGGGCAATGGAAGTGTTGATTAAGAGGAAAGAAGAATTATTAAAGGATATTCTGGCTAGGGAAGAGTTGAACACGAAAATCAAGAGACTTCGTGCCCAGGTAGTGGACCGAGAGGCCATAAACCTAGCTTAATCAGCTGGATATATAAAAAAAATTGGAAGATAATGTAGCTCATGATGCTAAAGTCGATATGGAAATGACTCATCAAAAGAATTTGTATGCTAGATTAGAGTCAGGCCTCGAGAAGATGAGAGCGAAATTTACAATGATGGTCGTACCCAATGCGTCGCACTTAGACCTGCCAAAGTCGATTGTTGCGTATTTTGTAGAGGAAGTAAAAAGACTTGAGTTAGAATGAGATACCTTGTTCAAAAGTCTGTCGGATAAGGGATGCATTTGCGGAGTTAACATAGATCGAGGAAACTATATGGCCTCCATGAAAATTTATTTAGGCCCTCGACCTGCTGACCTGATAGAGAGGGGTAGAGTTGCTGTAATCCGTGAACTGAATATTCGAACTCATGCTATAGGGGAAAGCACGGCTGATATCCCATCAGCAAAAAATAATCCCTTGTAATGTGAATTTGACCTGAAAAATAAATAGTATCTGTCGCAAACATATTGAAATAGATGAAAGCCAGTATGACATTTGCCTTATCTTGTGTCTGGTGGGGTCTTTGATATAAAACAAGTTTTTACATTTGTTTTAATCGTAGAAATGGGTTGAGTTAAACCAAGTTGAAACTTGATTGAACTATAGAAATGTTGTAGACATATTGAAAGAGATGAAGGCTAGTATAACATTTGCCTTATCTTATGCCTGATTGAGTCGTTGATATGAAACAAGTTTCTACACTTGCTACAATCGCCAAGATTGAGTAGAGTTAGCCGAACCAGTGTTATCCTTGATCTAGCCGTTATAAATGACCCAAACAAGTTGAAGTAGATGAAGGCTAGTATTATCTTTGCCTTATCTGATGTTTGGTAAAGTCTTTGATAATAAACAAGTTTTTACACTTGCTACAATTGCAGAGATTTAGTAGAGTCAGCCGAACCAAGTGTTATCCTTAATCTAGCCGTTATAAATTACCCAAACAAGTTGAAGTAGATGAAGGCTAGTATAATCTTTGCCCTATCTGATGCTTGGTAGAGTCTTTGATATAAAACAAGTTTTTACACTTACTACAATCGTAGAGATTTAGTAGAGTCAGCCAAACCAAGTGTTATCCTTGATCTAGCCGTTATAAATGACCCAAACAAGTTGAAGTAGATGAAGGCACGATCAAGGATAATACTTGGTACAGAATTTCGTAAGCTCAAAATTACGGAATTTGGTACAAAATTGGCTGACCACTGTTGTACTCTTCTTTGATTTTTTATTCTTGGATAGAACTTCCTGAAGTAGGTAGCTCGTCATGACTTTGAATGAATGAGCTTGGAAGTAGTGTTTGAGTTTCGATGAAGTGTAAGCAAGAGTGAAAATAAGTTTCTAAATTTTAGAGTACCTTATTTCTACTGGTATGAGGGTCATGTTGATGAATATAGTGTTGAGGGCCTTGCTAGTGTGAGGGTGATAGGAATGAAAAATATATATTTTTGTCCTTCAATTTATATTATCTAAGAACTTATTTTATGTTTCACTGGGCCTAATTGAAGTATGTTTGACTATTACAGGTAAAGAGACATCAGTGATCAAACCCTTCGTAAAGTCCAACTCTTACAAGCTAAAGAGCTGCTAGAGGTGATCAGTTATCAAGAGCTGCTGGAGATGATCTGTTGTCAAGAGCTATTAGAGATGACCTTGTGCCAAGAGTTGTTGGAGCTGCTAGAAGACTTAGTAGTCAAGCCTAGCTAAAATGTCTCCACAAAATTAGGAGTAGTTGAGGGAGATGAAGACTTTAGTTAGGTTAAAGAGATGGAGAGTTGTAAAGAGCCAGGTGTCATCTTTTCTTTGGGAACCACCGTAGCCTTAATTTGGTAATCTTCCAAAGAGACATGTATTTTGTTTTGGGGAATCTTGGGAAATCTCTATTGAAATAAATCAATGTAAGTTCTTTATTTATCAATGATCAAATCTTCATATTATTCTTTATAATTTATATTTACTAAATTTTATACGAGAAACACGATTCTATTATCAACGCATCCCTGAATAACGACACCCTTTTTTATACTTTAACAACCCGATACGGCCTATCAGAGGGTCTTGCTATAATCGAAGGATGTTGAATATAATGTTGAGAACTGAGATGTGATTGGCTGACTATACGCTTTTGCATAAAAGATCATCAATGTAGACTTCAATGACTTTCCTTAAGTATGTTTTGAACATAGTAGTCATCAACCGTTGATATGTGGCACCTGCGTTCTTGAGTCCGAAGGGAATGACTTTTTAACAATAAAGACCCCTTTCAGTGATGAAAGTTGCCTTCTCTTGATCTTCTTCCAAAAGTGGAATTTGATTGTACCCCGAAGTAGAGTCCATCATAGATATGAGGTCATGGCCTGCTGTGGAATCGAGGATCTGATGAATATTGGGAAGAGGGAAACTATCCTTTGGAGTATGTTTGCAGATCCGTAAAATCTACGCAAACTCAAACTTTCCCATTATTCTTTGGGATAATGACAATGTTAGATATCCAGTCTAGATACTTGGCTTCTCGAATGAATCCCACTTTAATCAATTTCTCGATTTTGGTGTAAACTTCATCTCAAAGACGAGGTGAAAGTCATTGTTGTTTCTGTTTGACCGTTGTGGCGTTGATATTGATAGCTAATTTAAGGCAGGCCATGGTTGGATCGACCCCAGGCATTTTTCCGAAAGACCGCGCAAAAACGTCTCGATTGAGTTATAGGAACTGAATAAGAGCATCTTTTTCATGTTGAGCCAGCTTAGTACCAATAAAAGTACCTCCACTAGGTCCATCAATGTTGATATATTTTGTGGGCTCCTCTATGGACGGTTGATCGTTGAGGTGATTAGCTTCTTGTAACTACTATGAAGCAAATCTGTTTGAAGTATCTAAGATAGTAGAGACGGTATTTTCACAGGCTCGAGAAAGCTTTTGACTACCTCTGATCACATAAATACCGTTGTCGTGCTTGAATCAGAGTACTTGATGATAGGTAGAAGTGATTGCCTCCATGTTGTGTATCCATCAGCGGCCCATAATCCCGATATAATGAGATTTGGCATTAATGACATAGAAAACGACGTCGATAGTGGCTGGTCCTGCGGCAATAGGTAAGATGATCTTGCCTACTCGTTCATCCCTTGAACCATTGAACCCACTGATATCGGTGTCACTCTTAATAACTTGGTCGGCCAAACCCATCTGGTCGATCGTACTCTGAAAAAGAATCTCAATACCTCTTCCCATATCGATCATCATTATGTGCATGACAAATTTTTTCATCTTGAGCATTATAACTAATGCATCATGATGTAGAAACTTGACATGGTTAGTATCACAATCTTCGAAGGAGATCCCGAGTCGGCGATTGCTCGACTCGGGAAGAAGGTTGGCTTCTTTGCCTTGAGGTATAAAATCGCAGCATTCCGATAGTCTCCTGCATTTTGATCTGCTGGAATTGGTGATCTGATTGATTTTGATCATGTTGTTGTGGTGCATATAGTAGAGATGCTTCTCCTCAGCTTGATCATTGACCTGAATAACTTCAAGCTGCTTCTTATAGCTACCATCTTTGTACGACTTCAAATCGACAATGTATTCGAGCATCCGTCCCTCTTTAAAAATATACTTGAGAAACCGTTGTATAGCATAGCAATTGTCAATAGTATGATGAGCGGTAAAGTGTATCCATCAAAAGCAGTGGAAAAATTGTGGAGATTCGGACGTTCATCTTTGGGAGGATGGGTTTTTTTGGTGGACAGCCTTTCCGAGGGTAGCCAGTGTTGCCCTTGGTACATTTCTGATCTCCCTGTTCCTCCTTGGGTTCATTGGCTCAATCTATAGATGGGAATTTGGTGGAGAGGATAGATTTAGTAGATTTGTGTCGGTCGGACATCATCCTCTCTAGGTTGACGTAACTGTTGACTTTGGTGATCATCTCCTCCAAGGTCGCAGGTTTGTTAAGGAAGAGGTATTCTTTGGCCTTGCAGTCGAGCTAAAGAGCATTGGTGAAAGAAATAACAGCCATTTTCTAATCTAGGTTATCCATTTTTGTGCAAGCTCTAAGAATTTCTTTGAGAAATCTTTGAGCTTCTCTCCTTACGACTGTTTAAGACCGATAAGAGAATACAAGATCTTCTCTTTGTCTCTATTGCGAGCATACGTCTTGATGAACTTCTTCTGTAGCTGATCGAATGTATAAATGGAGTCCTCAGGGAGAGAATGGAACCATCGGATGGCTCATCCTGTAGACTTGTGGTGAACAGACGGCAAAGGATGTGGTTGAGATTGGAGTATAACCCCAATGAATCACGGTATTGTTGAATGTGCTCCTTTAGGTCAGTACCTTTGTATTTGCAAATTTTTGGAGTATGAAAAGCTTTTGGTATCTCCATATCAAATAGTTCCTTGGCAATCAAACTTCCTTGTAACTTTGTGGCATCGCCAGTAGTACCCAGAACATGTGCTTCAATCAACTCCTTAATCCATTGGTCCATATGCTCTTTTGTGACGTAATGACGTGTTGGTTGAATTGTTGGATGAGTTGGTTGTGGATAATGAGTGCCCATACCTTCACTGAGGCGATCTCATGCTAGAACTAGATGTTGAGGTCGCTGTTCTTCCTCCTGGCGGATGGAAATTAGGTAACCTCAACTGACTTCAGACTGAACTTCCCCCCCCCCCCAAATGTATGGAGGGTTATGGTTCGCGTTGTAGATTCCTGGAAATAGCTTTACTGGTGACTCCCCAAGGTCCCAATCTTTCCCTTACTGAGACGTGGGAGGTTTCTGGAAGCTGATCGTGATCTCATGCTGGAGGAGCCTACTGAGAATTTTGCAGAGCCTCTAAGGTAGTCTGTATTATTGTCATCTGATCTTCATTCCGTTTGAGCGCTGTCAAATGAGCATGTCGTTCTGCATTGAGCACTTTTTTCCCAGAGCTCCCGATCCTTTGTTAACTGAAGTTTGAGTTCGGCGCGTTTTTTTGTCTCGGCGTTGAGATTCGTCCGTAACTGTGAGCTGCCCTGGCTCTATGGAAATTTTGAGCTGAGTTCCTACAGCCGGTCGTCTGGAAGTAACCATGATTGAAAGTTGTAATGAAAGACTGCCTTAGGATATCGTGGAAATGTAATCTTTCCCACAGACGGTGCCAAATCTAATGGCCAAATTCCGTAATCTCGAAATGGCTTAGAATTTTCTATCACACCAATGAACCTGTAACAATGTTTTAATAGAAAGTAAGAAATGAAATAGGTGATTTTAGCGTGGAAAACCTTTGAATATGTAAAAAACCACGACCTCGTGTGGAGAATTTTTGTTAAAAGTATATTTATTGCTTGAGGCAGATATCTTATTACAAGTGATCTCTAAAAATATAAATGCTTGAATCTTGTAACTTAAATTTTTTTGATGATTATCGAGAATCAAGAACAAGTAGTTTTTAGGTAATCTCTTGTGTGATTTTTCTGGTCCCTGTCTCTTCTAAAACTTTTTCTTTATATAGGTCTTCTGTGCAGCTCTTCATCGTGTTGGAGTACGTTCTCCAAACAATATGGTTAGTGGCGGTTGACTGAGTAACTGACGAGTTTGTGAGAGACAGGTATCTTTGACTGGATAAGGTTTTTTGGTTGACTAGGGGAATATGTTAAAAATGTATAAGTCTGAGATGGAGGTAATTCAAACTAGGTGAGCTTGACTTTGGGTGAGATTGAGGGGTAGGTCCTTACAATGCTCACAACAGGGATAAAGAGGAAAATTTGTATTCCCTTATCGGTCTTAAACAGTCGCAAGGAGAGAAGTTCAAAGATTTCTCAAAGAAGTTTTTAGAGCTCACGGGAAAAGTGGATAACCTCAATCAGAAAACAGTTGTCACAGCTTTCACCAATGCGCTCCGGCTCGACTGCAAGGCCAAAGAATACCTCTTCCTCAACAAACCTACTACCTTGGAGGAGATGATCACCAAGGTCAACAGTTACGTCGACCTGGAGAGGATGATGTCCGAGCGACAAAAATTTACTAAATCCGTCCTCTCCACCAAGGACCCGTCTACAGATCGAACCAACGAACAGAAGGAGGAGATCAGAAGCGTACCAAGGGCAATACTGGCTACCCTTAGAAAGGCGGTCGGCCAAACAAACCTATCCTGCCAAAGATGAACGTCCGAATCTCCACTGCTTTTGAAGGATACACTCTACCGCTCCTCTCAACCACTAAAACCGATCGACAACCAACCATATTGCCTACATCATAAGGTAAGCCATCATGCAACTGACAATTGCTATGCTTTACAGAGGTTGCTCGAATACATTTTTAAAGAGGGACGGATGCTCGAATATATTATCGACCTGAAGTCATATAAAGATGGCAGCTATAAGAAATAGCTTGAAGTTATTCTGGTCAATGATCCAGTATAGGAGAAGCATCTTTACCATATGCATCACAGCAACATGATCGAAATCAATCAGATCACCAATTCTAACAAATCGAAGCGCAGAAGATTATCGGAATATTACGATCTCACACCTCAAGACAAAGAAGCCAAGCTTCTTCCCAAGTCGAGCAATCGCCGGCTCGGCATCTCCTTCAAAGATTGTGATACTAGCCATATCAAATTTCCACATCATGATGCATTAGTAATAATGCTTAAAATGAAGAAATTTGTCATGCACACAATGATAATCGATACTGGAAGCGGTATTGAGATTCTTTTTCAGAGTACTATCGACCAAATGGGTTTGGCCGACCAAGTTATTAAGAGCGACACCGATATTAGTGGGTTCAACGGTTCCAGGGAAGAATGAGTAGGCAAGATCATTCGACCTATTAATGGGTTCAACGTTTTCTATGTCATTAACGCCAAATCACGTTATCTCAGGATTATGGGCCGCTGCTAGATTCACAACATGTAAGTAATCGCTTCTGCCTATCATCAAGCACTCCGATTCAAACACGACAATAGTATTTATGAAATCAGAGGTAATCAGAAGCACTCTCAAGCTTATGAAAATACCATTTCTGCTATCCTAGATACTTCTAACAGATTTGCTACATAATAATTACAGGAAGCTAATCACCTCAACGATCAACCATTAATAGAGGAGCCCACAGAATATATTAACATTGATGGACCAAGCAGAGGTACTTTCATTGGTACTAAGTTTGTTCAACACGAAAAAGATGCTCTCATTCAGTTCTTACAACTCAATCAGGACGTTTTTGCATGGTTTTTTGAAGAAATGCATGGGGTCAATTCGACCAAGGCATGCCACAAATTGGCCATCAATATTAATGCCACAACGTTCAAACAGAAATAGCGACGACTATTACCACGACTTCGAGATGAAGTTAACACCGATATTGAGAAATTGATCAAAGTGGGATTCATTCGAGAAGCCAAATATCCAGACTGGATATCCAGCATTGTCGTTGTCCCAAAGAAGAATGGGTAAGTTCGAGTTTGCGCAGATTTCACGGATCTGCAAACATACTCCAAAGGATAGTTTTCCTCTTCCCAACATTCATCAGATCCTCGATTCCACAGTAGGCCATGACCTCCTATCTATGATGGACGCTACTTCGGGGTGCAATCAAATTCCACTTTTGGAAGAAGATTAAGAAAAGACAACTTTCATCAATGAAAGAGGTATTTATTGTTACAAAGTCATGCCCTTCAGACTCAAGAACGCGGGTGCCACATATCAACGGTTGATGACTACTATGTTCAAAACATACCTGGGGAAAGTCGTTGAAGTCTGCATCAACGATCTCTTGTTCAAAAGTGAACAGTCAGTCAATCACATCTCAGATCTCAATACTATATTCAGTATCCTTAAATTATACAGGATGCGTCTCAACCCAGATAAGTGTCAATTTGGGGTACATTATGGCCATTTTCTAGTCTACCTCATCAGCAAGAAGGGGATTGAGGCCAATCCAGATCAGATTCGGGATCTTCTCAATATGCCCTCTCTAAAAATAATAAAAGATGTTCAGAAACTTGCTGACAAGATTGCCGCGATCAACCATTTCGCTTCTAAATCATCATACCGCTGTCGTTGGCTATTCCTATTACTCCGCGATTGTACCAAATAAGAAAAATTTTAGCCAAATGCAGAGGTTACCTGGACATCAGAATGCGAAGCAGCTTTTCAAGATCTCAAAACCTATTTAGTGAGGTCTCCCATAATGAGCACCCCAATAGATAATGAGGAACTGATTATCTATTTAGCAGCCACAGACAATTCCCTCAACTCGAATCTCATTTGTTTGGAAAGGAAAGTCGAGAAACCAGTCTATTTCATTAGCAAGACCCGCATACCAGCAGAAATGAGGTATTTTAAAATTAAAAAACTTTATCTCACTCTTGTTTACACTTCGTAAAAACTCAAGCACTACTTTCAAGCTCATTCAGTCAAAGTTAAGACGAACTACCCACTTCGGGAGGTTCTATCCAAAAAAGAAAAATTAAGGATAGTGTAACAGTGGTCAATCAGTTTGGTAGAACATGATATCAAGTTCAAATAACGTCATTCCGAAAAGGGATAAAACGTTGTCGATTTCCTCGCGGATTTTCGAGTGGAGGATCTAAAGTGGGAGGAGCACGACCCTGACCTTACAGAGGAAACATCCGAAGATCCACCACCAAATCCATTTGATGAGCGAGGTAAATAGATCACTACAGCAGGATGGAGACTTCTCACAGATAGATCAGCAAAACCCGCAGGGTCAGGAATTGGAATCGTTTTGATTACCCCTTCCCATGACAGAATTGAGAAATCAATCTGCTTGGATTTTGAGGCCTCAAATAATATTACCGAGTACGAAGCTCTCTTTCATGGACTCGACCTCGCTCTTAAGCTCAATGTCCCCGAACTCTCAGTTTACACAAATTCACTACTCATCGTTCACCATTACTCTGAGCAATACAAGAAGAATAAAAAGATGATCAAATACGCGGCCCTCGTTGCAGATAGGATGAGCAAGTTCGCGAAAGCAACTCTCGATTATCTTCCTCGAGGTGAAAATAGGCACGCGGATTCCTTGCCATATCTAGCCGGGGTATTGGGTACCGAAGCTCGATATCTTCAGATCAAAATAGTTTCAAACCCCAGCATTAATCGTATTTCTGTATGCACGATCAACACTGGGGATGATAAAGGGGGAGACGATGATTGACAAAAGCCTTTCTTAGCCTACCTCGGTGTTGACAACAATTGTAACGGACCACTCCCAGCAGATCCAAAAGAGCACCGACAGCTGATCAACAACTCAAAGTGCTACATTAATCTGAATGGTGTGTTATACCGCCTTTCCGTCACAGGCCTTACCTTAAGTGCCTCTTCAAACAAAAAATAGATGAATTACTCCGCGAGTTACATGAAGGGACTTGTGGCTTCCATGCCGCAGGTCAATAGCAAACAAGCATAGCTATTACACAAGGAGTATTCTGGCCCGGTATGCGCAAGTAAGCAAAGAAATACTCACGCAGATGCAACACCTGCCAAAGGCATGGACACATGATACGTACTCCTACGCTCGAACCTTATGCAAGCAAGGTGTTCTGGCCATTCAAAAGATGGGCACTTGATCTCATCGACAAATTCCCTAACTCTCCAGGTAATTGTCATCACCTACTTGTAGCTACCGATTATTTTACAAAATGGGTAGAAGCAGTTCTACTATGTCAAACCACAAAAGAAGAGGTCATCTTTTTTATCTGGGGACACATCATCACTCATTTTGGGTGCCCCCACCTAATTTGTATCGATAACAAGCCCTAATTTGTGGGAGAAAAAATTGTAACATTTCTCAACCAACACAATATCATCCACTCACCATCCAATCCTTACTATCCTCAGGGCAATGGCCAAGCCGAAATCACCAACAAAACCATCGTGGATGAACCCAAAAATTGGCTTTACTTACAAAAAATATGGAATTGGGTTCGAGAATTACCTTATGTCCTATGGGCATATCGTACCACTCCCAGACAGTCAACATGATGCACTCCATTCCTCTTTGCCTATGGCACTGAGGCCGTCATTCCTTCTGAATACCATCATCCAGTTCGAGATCATGAGTTGACTGACGAGAAAAATGAGTTTGAATTCGCTTGTAACCTTAATATGATCAATGAAACCAGGGAACGCGTCACCGCTAACCTAGGTCGATATCATCATATGCTAGCTAGGTCGTACAACAGCCGAGTTAGGAGCCGTACCTTTCAAATCGATGATCTCGTCCTCAGAAAGATTCTACAACATCGCAAAGAGCCTCACGCTAGAAAATTAGCTAATAATTGGGAGGGTCCATTCATTATCACAGGTCTTTCAGGCATAGGATCATATCATCTCATTACAGAAGAGGGAATCCCTATTTCAAATCTTTGGAATACTAGGTGACTGAAACAGTACTATCGTTAAGCATCTTACTACTCTATTTTCGTTGCTCGTTTATTTTGTTTTGTTTACTCAATTCCAAAAGTGAGATTTTCATCTCTTCAATGTAAATTTTGAACCAATCAATAAAACCTTCAAGTTCTTTACAATATCTTTCTACTTACGTAGATTCAACCATATTCTGTAGATTAAAGCATAGATCATGCTAGCTTTCAATCGATCATATACCAGTTAAATTAAGGATAACACTTGGTTCGGCTAACTCTACTAAATCTCTGCGATTAAAATAAATGTAGAAACTTACTTTCTATCAAAGACTCAAACAGGCATAAGATAAGGCAAATGTAATACTAGCCTTCATCTCTTTCAATATGTCTGCAACATTTCTATAGTTAAATCAAAATTTAACCTGGTTTAACTAAATCAATTTCTGCGATTGAAATAAATATAAAATTTGTTTCATATCAAAGACTCAAACAGTCATAAGATAAGGCAAAAGTAATACTAGCATTCATCTATTTTAATATGTCTTCAACATTTCTATAGTTAAATCAATATTCAACTTGGTTTAACTCAACCCATTTCTGCGATTGGAACAAATGAAAAAACTTGTTTTATATCAAAGACCTCACCAAACATAAGATAAGCCAAAGGTCATACTAGCTTTATCTATTTCACTATGCCTGTGACAGATACTATTTATTTTCAGGTCATATTACAATGGATATCTTTTCTGTTGATTGGATGTCAGCCATGCTTTACCCTTCAGCAGGAGGTCGAGCAGAGTTCGGCTCGCGAGTTATAATAACTCTGCCCCTCTCTATCAGATCAGCAGGTCAAGGGCCTAAGTTGGTTTCCATGAAGGCCATACAATTCTATCAATTTATACTCACTTTACAAACGCATCCCTTGTCAGACAAGCTCTTAAACAAGGTATCTCGTTCTAACTCAAGTCTTTTTATTTCCTCTACAAAATACGTAACAGTCAACTTTAATAGGACTTCCCGTGATGCATGAGCTACAACGATCCTTGAAAAGTTACATCTTACCTTCTCAAGACGCGACTCCAAATGCGAGTACCTGTTCTTCTGAAGTACCATTTCTCTGTCTATTATATCATAAAAGGTTATATTCTCTTCCACCTTTTTGTAATATTTAGTTGATTCAGTCTTAAGAGCAACCTCCAAGTTCGCCACCTGAGTGTGCAATGTCGCGATTTCTACATTCAATTCTTTACTGGCAGAAATATCCTTTAATAAGTCGTCTTTCTTCTTCATCAGAACTTCCTTCGCCCAGATTTCTCCTTCCAAGACCTTCTCCTTGATAAGAACCGCATTGAATTTGTGTTGACAGCCTCTTAAGTTCGCATTTCCTTTCTGTACATGTCCTTGAATTCGATCCACATCACCTTCCAGCTCTCTAATTCAACCTGAAAGGCTAACTACATCGCCTTGGACTAGAGGAACTCTAACCTCAATTCTACTCCCCCTCGAGCGCCCTCTAGCCTTGGCTTTCTTGACACATGCATTGGCTTGCGCCATTTCAGTCTTCAAGCGTACCACCCTCTCATTTAATTCGTTACATCCTCGTTACATCCCCCAAAACTCCATATACTTGGCAGGTAGGGCTATTTGCAAGTGTTCGGCTACAACGTCCGAGGCTGATAACTGTTCACGAGCTACCTTCAACTCGTTATCCTTTTCACTCAATTTTTATTTCAGTCGCTCCAGCTCGCTTCTACAATTTTGAAGATCAGTTCGAAACTGCCCCTCCGATCTTTCCAATGCATAAATACGGTATTGTGCCATTTAAACTTGCTTACCCTTAATCATTAGTGAGTCAACCCGATTTTGAAGCTTTGTGGCATGTCCTTTAACCTTCGCAAGCTCTTTTAACCCCTTCTCAATTTCGGCATCTTTCTCCTCGACCTTGCGAGTGAGGTCAACAACCATTTGGTTAGCTTTAACAAATTTAAAATGCATCTTCACGTACTCATCTTCTCAATTTTTAGTCGCCTCCCTCACCCTATTAAACTCCTCCGGGAATTCTCTGTTACAGTGGAGTGCCTCATTTTCTCGAGCGCGAACTGAATCCAATTCAACCTACACAATAATATATACATTATATACAGCTCGATTTAGAAACCCATCAACATGATGTGTATCTCATTTCTAAGAAGATATCTGCATTTCTAACATCTACTGTGTGCAACTACTTTTAGCATTAAAGGTCGAAGCACAAACCCAGATAGGTGCTCCATGACATACATTTCGAAGTCTAAGGTACATATTTACGATATTCCACTTTATCTAAATACTTTGAATTTTTCTACGCCCTATAATTAGTGTGGTTTCTTAAAGCTGATAGCAGGTTTTTGGTCTAGCTCTGACGTTTATGTGATCTAATTTACTTGGTAGCTTTATGTTGATATAGCATACAAGTTAGAAAACCTATTCCGATCTAACTTGTAGCTCTGCTTGTGAAGATAGCAAGGCTGTAGAGGTCTCTCTTTTCCTGGCAAGCCCGGTCTCTAGATCTTTTATTTTAAGACTTATTTCTCTAAGTGCCTATAAGAGGTTTACAAAAACGCCAACCTACATAAGTCTATTCAATATGCGCAAGTACAACAATTTACAAGACATTTCAAAATATTCATACAAATCATTTATCTACCCTACCTTCTCATTCTCGCCTTCTAGGACTTCGGTGTCATCCCCTTGATTGTCTAGCACCATTTGGCGGGAGATACAGTTTAACCCATCAATAACTCCTACCGCCACCTCTTCTACTTCTTCATCATCACCTTCCTCAACATAGGTGTCTGCCTTAATGACATCTACCTCATCCTTAGAATATCCCTTCAATATCAGGTGGTACCCCAACTTTTCATGATCCGCCTTCACCTCCTCCATATTCACCCTCGCCTCCGCTTGCAGATGCCCAATAGCCACTGCATGAGAAGCCTTCAAAGCCTCTAACTTATTTGCTTCCTTAAGAGCATCAGCCTTCGCTCGGGCTACTTGCTTTTCGAGCTCGATTTTAACTTTCATCAGCTCAGATTTTTCTTCTTCTACTCCGAGCCAAATCCCCTTCACTATACGAGCAACCTGCACAAAACAAATCGACCTCAGCGTGAGTTCGAAATGTAAGAAATTTTTTCAAGATCAAACAGCAATATACCATCTTGCTCAGATCCTCCTCTCCATGAAGAGCTGTCAGTTTGGCCCTTTCAGCAACCTTTTCCCCCAACCTCCCTGACGGTTCAATCCTTCTCCTTTTCTTTTTTCCGTCACCCTCACCACTTCTGGTGGTACCAAAGGCCGACGGAGGCTTCAGCATTTGTTTCTTCGGAAACGTTCGAGCTAATTTGCTCGACGTAATAGACTATGACTGAACCGAACTATCTATTTTAGGGGTCTTGGCCATATTGACTCAGCCTTCCCCACCAGTTCCACTCTTCTTCCCATCATCAACACCCGTCATCAGTCTGGTTGATTAAAATTTTTGAACCTTTTTTGACTTGCTTCTAATCCTCTTCTTTCTGCTTAGGCCGAGTCCTTCCAACACAAACTCGAGCTCAACCTCTTCCTCCGCAACTTCGTCCAACAGTAAATCTTTCCTCTTCACTCGAAACTTCGGGACTGCAATGCACAATATTTATTATTATCACCAAAATATTATCTGTTCAAACATATCAATATTATATACTCTATGCATTGTTATACTTACTTTGTTTTACAGTTCTAAACAGAAGATCCAAAGGTTCTTCATCATCTCTCTGAAGACAATTACCCTTCACCCATATTACGCTGTCATTCCAGGTTCGACCTACTAAATTGAGATCGAAGAAACGACGCCGTGTTGCTCTCGTACAAAAATATTCCCCACCACTGGTCAAATAATTCTTCACCCCATAAAACTACCGTACGTCCTTAGGGGATATCCTCCTCACTTTTCCCTTATTCTCCTATTTTTCATTCAGATTATCGCAAACGGTTATTACCTCTCATATGTTCCCGTTCAATTGAACAGGACATGCTCCAATCGTATTCATAATCCCCTTTGTTAAATTGGTAAGGGGGAGACTCGACCCATACTCTAATTGAGACATATAACATAAGAAACCCTCTTAAAGGTCACTCCGAACACTCCCATCAAAATATTCTAATAAAATCGAATCATTTATACCCTTATCTCATTTTTCCTCCCCCAAGTCGGCCAACAAATAAAAATACTCTTCCCCCATCGCCACCGTGCACCCCCTAAACATCCTACCAGCGTATTCTACGCAACTACCCCATTTCCCTCCTACGGCAGCTTTGGCTTTACAAAATTCTATAAATACATCTGAACCAGAGGGATAGGCCACCAATTTATCAGAAAACCTAGAAATTCCTCCAAACCAACTTCTACCACCATCAGACTCTACCGTACGACCGGAGGTCGAAACCTTGTTAATAGGCGAACTATCCATCTTAAACTATAATTTTATAGGCAAAGATTGATTCTACCCAAATACCTCACACGTTCGACCTACATACAGGTTTAGGTATCTATCATTATTTTTTACAAATCGATCATTCATATGCAACATATCATTCAAAGATTCTATTTTTATGTCAAATATCATAGATTGCTATAAATAATGATTCACTAAGATTTACTTAAACAGATTACGATTTACAAAGTAAATACAACACACGTTTCAACTAACCTTCAGTGTCAGAACAAGAATTTGCAGTATCGCCAAGTCCTTCCCTCACAACGCTGATGTATGGCCACCTACGTGATTCTGAGCCTGCAACTCTCTTTAATTGTTGGACCCTCTGATAAATCCTTACCAAATCCTCGGCAATTTTTTCGCGTTTCTCTCTCAGTGTTCTCCAAATTTTTAAAAGTTGGAAAATATTTGAATGATGAAGACAAAGCACTATTTAATCTTTCTCTCTCAAACGGCTGGCAGTTATTACGCCTCGTACGACCCGTCCTTGGTTTTAGAACCGAGGCATCCTTTCCACTATCCATGTCAGACATCTTGTACCTTTTTAATAAAACTGTCTTTCCATCATTACCCCTGCCCTCATATTTTAATCTATTTTTATTTCTCGTTACAATATCTTTCTCTGACCTTCCCACACTCAGGATGACTCACACTCTACGAAATCAGATTTTTTGTAGCTTTGCATAAAAGACAAACCTAGAAGCTCCTGCATTTTTTCTGTTCTTGTTCTTTATACTTATAGTACTAGTGACGTCATTTTCAAAGCTACCAAAATTTTCAAACTTATTCAAAATTTGTTTATCAAAACAGTCTCAAGTGACATTTGTAACTATAGAGGATCAGATTGACTTCTAACTTTCTATTAAACTAAATAACCTTTACATTTATTTAGGATAACACTTTACATGTAATTACATCTAAAATAGCCTTGGTGACCTGAACAACCACATTTGATTAAATCTCCTCCCTCGATCACCCCATCTTCAAATTCGATCTCCACCTCTGCGATCAATCCGATCATCTCTTCTCGATCTGCAGGATCTTGCACCAACTCATAAAAACATACCTCATAAAAATACCTGGCATATTCAAGTTCCCTATCCCTCACTTCCAATCCTTCGAGCTGACATTTCCTTACTGGTAACTCAGCATCATAATCAAATAATTTAAAAATCCTTTCCGGCATATCAACGATTTTTATGGCCAATCGTTCTTCAGTGGCATGACGAATTCGCCGAGATCGAGTTCGCACCATCACAACCACTTCTCCATATTCAGGAAATAATTGTTGTCATTATTTATAAATTTATACAACACTTTCTGCCCAAAATGTGATTTGACTTTTTATCTCGTAACAGAAACCCAGAAATCTTGAGATAGGCTATTTAAATTTATCCATTATCTCAAGCACAGACGTTATATTATTTTCGAGCTTATTCAATCAAGTTTTATCCTTCTATTGACCTTTATTAGCTCGAATTTTTGCATTACATATTTCTTACAGCCTTTCTCCCCCACATTTTCAACGCACAGGAATATTATACTAAAATCGCATCGTCAATTTTTGCACGTATTTATCTCAGTTTGAACATTATAACAACAGTGCTTTCAATAATAACTTCTATTCATTTCGAACATCCTACAACGATTGAGTTCGATTCTACGAGCTATATTCTATCTACATAGCACAAATAATTGGATGAAAATTTTTTATTCATATTGATAACATTACACATGATTTTACAGATAACAAGTTTTTCAGTGATTGATCTCAGGTTTATTACAACGAAATAATCTATCAAGAACCCAACTCCAGGTACTTTACAGATAATAAGTTTTTCACTACTTTTAAAAGTCACAGGTCATTCAGGCACGCCGACACATCAACTCCTCCAGTTCCTCTCGCTTCAGTGATTTTTCACCCTGATACAAAGCATAAATTGGAACCAAAAAAGAGCTTCCCTCACATTAGTTTGGTTAAAGTTTATTCAAGCTTCAAATGGAAACTATGCAAGCAGCAGACTTAGTGCTGGAACCAAATCCTTGAACTGAAGGTCTTCTGAGCGCCAAAACGTGATAAAAATATAAAAACAGACTCTCACTGGTTGCCTTCCTTCTCCATTACCATCACCCCCTCCTCTAAAACTACTACCTTTGAAGAGTTGGTAGAGATGAAGAGGGCCCGACCTTAAAATCTATGGTGATACAAGAAATTAGCATAACTACCCTGCAGTTATGCCTATCCCTGTATATGAAGCCCCAACCCTGTCTTACGCAAGAGTACGGAGACAGGCCCACCGATCCTCACTTGTCAAGACGGCAACATGAAACCTCCACTTGCAGTAGAATTCCTCCTCATCTTCAATCGCTTCGTCTTCCGACGTGCCTTGATACGTCGGAGGAACATGAGTGGGTATCAGAATCTCCAGGGATTGGTCACTGAAGTACTTCAACTTCAACCTTTGTATTTCCGACGCAATCCTCTCTTCAAGGACCATACTACGAGTCTTCACCATTATTAATATTTCAGAGAATTTCACAAAGAACAAGCGTAGTCTGCTTCTAAAATCTGATACAGGTAGCACTTATATAACCCTATATTTAATATGAGGTACGTTTTACCAAGCTTCATCATTCATTACAGATACAACTTTTTGATTTATAACCATCACATACATCAACATCCACATCTTATTAAATACACGTCATTTCCCAATAACCCGCGTAACTTCACATGGTCAAAGCCATCATTATTCTATTTAAATTATCAAAAGTTTCAGCCCATATACCAAGTCACAAATAGATAATTTCTCAACCAAAGCTACTTGTGACTTAGGTTGTGAAGGGGCGATTGTAGGTACATATTCCTCGATCTCATCTAAAAATGAGCTCACCTAGTTTGAATTACCTCCATCTCGGATTTACACATTTTTAACACTTCCTCCCCAGTAAAATATTCTAACCTACCCCACGAACTGGTTAAGAATGTGGGCCAAACTTTAACCAAAGAGTACTATCCAGTCAAAGACACCTGTCTCTTACAAACTTATCAGTTATTCAGTCAACCGCCACTAACTATATTGTTCAGAAAACGTGCTCAAGCACGATGAAGAGCTGCGAAGTAGGCCTATATAAATGAAAAGTTCCAGAAGAGACAAAGACCAAAAAATAACACAAGAGATCATCAAGAAACTACTTATTTTTTATTCTCAGCAACATTCAAACTTCTTAATTACAAGGTTCAAGCTTTTATATATCTAAAGATCACTTGTAATAAGATATCTGCCTCAAGCAATAAAGATACTTTTACAAAAATCTTCCACTCGAGGTCGTGGTTTTTTACCTATTCAGAGGTTTTCTGCACTAAAATCATTTGTTTCATTTCTAACTTTCTATTAGAATATTGTTACAGGTTCATTGGTGTGATAGCGAATTCCAAGCGATTTCAAGCTTACAGAATTTGGCCATTACAAAGACGAGCTCGAAAAGAAGTATGTCACTCTAGTTGCAGAATAAATTTTTACTCCATAAAATTGCAAAACATCTTTAGGAGATATTCTCCTCCCACAACTTATTTAAACTCTCACAGGCATTGATCACCTCCCACATGTTCTCATTGAGTTGGGTAGGACAAGCTCCTATAATATTCATTATACCTTTAGCCAGATTGCTAAGGGGTAAACTCAATCCATACTCTAACTGAGGAAAGTAACACAGAAAACCCTCATCCAGCTCGCCCTGAATATTTCCATGAAAATACTTTAAGGAGATCGATTAATCCATCCCCCCTATCTGATTTCTCCTTCTCTAAGTCAGGCAACAAAAGAAATGCTCCTTCCTAAACTCTACAGTACAACTTCAAAACAGCATACCAGCATGTTCTACAACGTTGCCCCATACTCCCCCTACAAGAGGTTTGGATTTATAAAACTCTCTAAACACATCGGAGTTTGGAGGATATGATACCAATTGTCCAGGGAAATTTGGAAATTGAACAAATACTACTTCGTCCTCCCTATCAGATTCTACATTTACAGATCCTACATAATCAAACTCAATAGTACTACGAGAGGTTGGCGTCTCCATATCAATTGAAGTCTCCATCTTAATTACAAGTCTAAGGATAAGGTTTAATTTTACATGGATATTCCTTACGCTCGACCTACATACAGGTCTAGGCATTCTATTACTATCTGTTACACATCCATCATAAATATACATATATCATTTCGTATCTCTTTTTTATACATATATCAAACAATTTTTTACAAAATTACTATAAATAGTAATTTTTCAAAATTTGAAAAGCACAAAAAACTTTCAACAAATCACTTTCACAATATCACAAATCATCTACAAACCTTCATCGTCTGAATACGAATCTGAAGCGGCGCCAAATCATTCCTTCACAATACTGTTGTACAACCACCATCGTGACTCTATCTTTATAATTTTCTCTCGCCTTGCCTGTTGATCACTCTCGTCTGGTCTCTCACGTGAATCTCTACTATTTTTTATCTTTCCTCTCCCACTGTTCTTCAATTTTTCAGAAGTTAATTAACATTTGAATGAGAAAGATGAAACATTATTTATAGTTTTTCTCTCTAACTGCTGACAGTTATTAGGCCTCGCACGAGCTACCATCGGTTTTGGAACCGATGCGTCCCTTCTACAATTAATATCAGGTGTTTTACACCTTTTTGGTAAAAACACTTTCCCATCATTGCCCCCTACCCTATATTTCAATATATTCTCATCTCTTCTACCTAAATCTCCCTCTGGTCTCCTCACATTCATGATGACCCAATACTTACACGCAATTAAACTTCCCCTTCAATTACATAAGAGATAAAATCAAAGCTACCTATTTTTTTCTATTTTTGCTTCTACTATTTATACAACTGCTGACGTCATTTCCAAAGCTCTCATATTTTAAATTTATTTTTTTTATTCACAGCAGTCATAAACAATATTTACAACAAAATAGGACAGATTTAAAACATCATTCTAACTACATTTTTATTACAGTTATTCGACCTCATACAATTTACTCTCTCACATATAATTGCATATAAAGTATCCCACATATCCTAGAAGGCCACACCTAATCAGTTCACCCCCAACAATCCTCATATTTTCTTTTTTAATCTCTTCCTCAACAATTTTCCTTACGGCTTCTCTTCGAGCTGTAGGATCCAAAATCACTTCACGGAATACTTCTGAGTAAAAATGACCCCAATCTCAATTTCCCTTGCCCTCAAATTAAGCCTTCAAACTGCAATTTAGATTCAGACAAATCAGAATTATAGTCTAACAACCCAAAAATCCTTACTCGCACTTCGGCTATCTTTATTGCCAACCTCCCTTTAGCAGCTTACCGAACCCTCACAGACCGAGTCCTCACCATATTCTCTTTTTTCCTCCTTTTTCAATCACATTTCCCCATATTTATATAATTTCCAGGATCACTTCAAATCTCTTATATTCCGTGTATATAATATTTTGTTTTTTCATAACAGAAAACCCTAAGATCTTGATAAAAAGTTATTTGAATTTATTTATCCACATTGACCTCTTTGGATTTGTTTTATCTCATTTTGAACTTATCAGCCCCCCAATTCAACATTTCAATAGAGATCTCCCTGAGTTCGAATTTTCAAATCCTACAAATTTTATATCTTTTACGATATTCTCCCTCCATAATTCTATATTTTATTCAGTTCGGATCATTTTTCCACATCTACTATTTCATAGACACATTTTTCACAGTTTAATTGCTAAAATATACTTTCTAGTTTGATATTATATACTATATTTCACCCTCTACTCATACATATCTGTATTTTTTATAGCTCGATTTCAATCACAAGAGTTACTTATATTTATCAATACAGAGTTTGAATAAAATATTTTTATTAAGCTCGAATATTAATTATAGATACTTTACATATAACAAGTCTTTCAAGTACTCTACAGATAATAAGTTTTTTAGGTCTTTTACAGATAATAAGTATTTCAGTTCATTCTCAAAATAATATTACTTTTCAGTGATGTTTCACTCAAAGAATCTTTTGAAACAAAGTTGGAACTAAAAATCACTGAGCATCTATCCTTCTTCACACCATTTATTTCAATAAGAAACTGAGTTTGGTTGAAGTCTAGACATGGAAGCAAAGAAGTCAGTGCTTGAACCAACTCTTCAAATAAAATGCCTTATTAGCGTCAAGAAATAATGATTGTGCAAGGGCAGGACTTCCAATCTCCGTCTCCCTCCTATACCACCATTGCCTCCTCCTCTATTACCCCTATCAACAAAGAGTTGATAGAGATAAAAAGGAGTCTTACATTAGAATCTAGTCCTGTGCAGGATACCGGTGGTACTGCCTCGCAGTTACACCGGTCACCACATCTGTCTCCTCAACTTTATCCTCTGCAAGGATGCGAAGACACCTCCAACGTGCCTCGTCTGTAAAGACCATGTAATGAAATCTCCACATACAGTAATTGTCTGCTCAGCTTCAGCCGCTTTGTCTTTCGGCATACCGTAGTACGTCGGCGGTACATGAATCAGAGTGGGCATCTCCAAAGATTGATCCCCGAAGTATCTCAGTTTGAATCTTTGTATTTCAGCATAAATTCTCTTTTTATACACCATTATCTAGGTCTTCACCATTATCACTTAAGAATTACAAATAATTTTTCAAATCAACGTACTTTGCCAGAATCAACAGTACATGTACTATTTATATAACTATTGTATTTAATGCGCATGTACATTTCTAAAGCAATCATCATTTAAAGTAGAACCACTCTTGGAACCTCAAGCATCACGTACATCAATCATTTCCATCTCATAAATGTTAAATATATTCCTCCATAGAAAAATACCAAGTACTAACCTGTCAAATCACCATTAATACATCATTTCTTTTCAACTTTTAATAGCACCAATACACATGTTCTTTCTCAACCAAAGCCACTCGTGCCTTCAGTTGCGAGGGAGCGATTGGAAGGACCTAATCTAAAATTGATCTACCTCGATATCAGACTCACGCATTTCACACGTGATATGAATAATCAGCATTGACACCTAGACCACGAACTGATAAAGAACGTGGATTGAGCACAACAGAAAAACATGAACAAGTTAAAAACACATGTTTCCCACGAACTTAATAGTTACTCAGCTAACCACCACTTACCTCATTATTTGGAAAACGTGCTTCAACACGATAACAAGAAAAACCAACAAGTTTATATAAAAAAAAAAGTTTCAGAGGAGACAATGACGAAAACCAACAAGAAAAACCAGATTTTCTATACTCTAGCACAAAACTTCTTATTTACAAGATCAAGTATTTCTAGTTCGAGAGATCACTTGTAATAAGATATTAGCCTCAAGCAATAATAGTTACTGTTACTAAAATCCTAAACTCGTGGTCGTGATTTTTTACCTATTCAAAGGTTTTCCACGCTAAATAACCTGTGTCATTTCTTATTTTACATTAGTTTTGTCACAGGTACATTGGTGTAAGAGCTAATTTCGAGCCATTTCAAGCTACGGAATTAGGCCATTACAATAACGACATTGGACGTTATAAATCAAAACGATATATCATTTACAAATAAAAATAGAGTCTAAGTCTCGCGTTTTTGAAAAGCTTGGAGTAGTTCTATACTCATATTTCATTACAACATTTGTATCCAAGCAATAAAAAAAAAAAAAAACTAACTCAAATGTGAATTATTTTGCATAATGACAGAAATATCCCTAAAAAACCGGCCATCATTTATACGAGCAAGGGTACTTTTGCCAGACTAAGTTTTGCCCTTGTGTTATCAATCACAAGACATCACTAACCTGGTATGGATGCAAAAGGACCATAAAACAACACATATTCGTGCAAAAAATGACACATCTCTTAAACTTACCCCAAAAGTAGAAGAAATTACGTCCACTAAAACAACGATACACTGGCAAATTCCCCATTTTCCTTTGTAGTCCACAAATTGTGTTATTTCATTTTTATTTATGTATTTTCAATTATGCTATTTCATCAGCTAATAACTGTATCGCCTAAAATTACATTTTTCATGACCTAAATAATTTTTCTAAAACTCGAGGTCGAACTCATATCGCTAGCTCCACATTTTAACCGAAGCATGTGGTAACAAGGAAACAAACTTAATCCATGTTGATTGGTACCCATTAATCGTAGTATCTTTTTTTAACCATGCAAGAGGGTATCCTTGATTTTTTAGGTGGGGAAGCCAGAGACGTGGTAGGAAATCACCAATTTAAAATTTTCTTTTGGGAGTCAAAAAAGATGCGAAACGTGAGATTTTGACAGAAAAAAGTATATATATATCGTGGGAAACCACTTTCCCTCTCTCGCCATGAGAGAAATCATGTTTCACACTTCAAATCAATGTAAATTTTCTCCCTTGTTTCAATGTTTCCCTTCCCTTTCTTCTTACATCACTGTACCTAGAACCCATACGAAAGAGATAGAGAAAGGAGTAGATTTTTTTTAAAGAAATGTAGGTAGGTTGCCCAAAGAGAAAACAAAAACGACATGACGACATTTTAGCGTAACACATTAAACTCTTCCCTACAATTTAATGATAAATTCATTTATCAAAAACCGTCCTCACCAATATTTCAAAATATTTATATCGAGTCACAATCATAGTGTACAAAACATATTTCCAGGGTGATACATAGTTACACACATACTATGAATAAACAATACAATATGGACCACAGTCACCATCGTAATGAACCGGGTCCACTTAACGTCGCACTCAAATCAATATCGCCCGATCCACTCAATCAAAACCCTTTCCTAACTCCCACCTGATCGTCCCTCTAATAAAATCCCGACACGTGTCACATAGAGAACGTTCAACCACTCGTTTACCAACAGTGTCGATTTGACACGTTGTAGATCACAACTAACACGTATCAGTCAGACATTAACACGTGTAAGGGTTCTGCATCTAGTCGTAAATTAATATTCCCTAAAAATAAATAACAGGTCATGACAACGATGTTAGATACGAACAACTACTTATCGAATCTCTCTCTCATTTCACTTATTAAATCTGATAAGAGCTTTGATAAGTTACTACTCTTATTGCACTGAGTCTGACCGACAGCTATCCCGCACTAACTAAATAAAATAATTTAATTGGTTGGTTGGTTGTGAAGATAGGACAATTTAAGCGTCAGTCTGAAGGAGACTATCGTCTCATAGTGTGAACCACTCGATCGCAGATGAGATGATTGTGGTGGAGTCTACCGGGGTGGACTGTATGATTTTGTTTTATTAAATAATAAGACGAAAAATTGAATTTAGAATTATTAAAAGTGGAAGTAAATGTGTACGAGGAAAGGTAACATGACTATCCCGAAACATATATTTTTTAGGATTACAGAAATACCCTATGCTTTTGCAATAATGACGACTTGTAGTAATGTTGTGTTTCTATATAATGACTTAAATGCCCTTAATTGCATGGAAATGAAGGCAAATATTAATGTGTCTTAAAAGTAAACATGTGTTTTTATGTCGCCTTTGTGGTCCAAAAATTAAATATTTGTCAATTTTATTTAATAAGATATAGTTTTTATTTGTATATTTGTTTAAATTATTTGTAAGATATAGTTTTTATTTGTATATTTGTTTAAATTATTTGTAAACGAAAATACTATCAAAAGGAACTTTATCAAACTATTGTGAAAGTGTTTGGGAATTTCAATTATACATTTTTTTTCTTCTTCAAAGTAACAATTAGTACCAATGCTTTGCATGTGAATTGAGATCCATTACCACACACAAGGGGACGGTACTTTAAAGTATAAAGAAAAGTAAACCTAACTAAGAAAGAGGGAAAAGTATTGAAGTGTAGCTTTAAATGTTCAATGTTCTTATCCTTGTCTAACTCTATTTTTTTTTTTTTTTTTTTTTTTTTTTTCCTGTGATACATTTTACAAGAAGCAACTTCCAAGTGTTTTTGAATGATTTTGTTAACACCACAAACTGGCACAATTATGAAAATAATTTGCAATGTAACTCAAAATTAAAAACTTGCAATTATTTCAGTAAAACTCAGTCAGATAAATGGTACAGTCTATACACACAGCTCAACTCGTCTTCGTTTTAATAAATGTTTGTATCGTACAACTCAGCTCCACATACGCACTCAGTCAACTCCCTTGACATTTTAACCATAACAGCTAAATGCTTAAATAATTTTGTATTTCTCTACTTAAGCACAAACGGTTCAAAATTCAAAATTCAATTTTAAATCTCTTTCAAAATTTGCGAGTCAGTTCCAATTATTTAAAAACCAAATTTCATCCCAAAAAAATCAAAGTCCCGTAAATTTTTTATATAACAAAACTAACCTTAAAAAATGATAAAACATTTTTGTCTCCATTAAGCTCTCAATAATCTTGAGGCTATGTTTGTAAGAAGAAAAAATAAAGCAAGTTTAATTTTTCCCATACAACAAGGAAAGAAACAGAGAAAGGCTAGAATTGAGAAGAAGAAGAAGAAAAAAAAAAAAAAAAACAGTTGGACAAATTAGGCAGAGGAGGGGTAAGGTAATAAATAAACAAAATAGCGAAAATCAGTGGAAACAGACCCTAATCCGCAATTTTCTTTCCTTTTTTTGCTAAAAAAAGAAAGATAAGAAGAGAGTGAGGAGAGAGAAAGTTATAAATAGACCCACCCTATATATATATATCTCTCCTCTCTCATATAAATTCACAAAAAAAAAAGTAAAGTCTGTCGAACAAGAGAGAAGTGAAAGAAAACCAAACACGAGGCGGCACAGAGAGAGAAAAGTGGAGAGAGAAAGAAAGAGAGGTTTTAAAGTTTCAGAGAGAGAGAGAGAGTTCTTGCAGAAGAAGAAAGGGAAACCCTAACCCTAATAATGACGATTTCGACCACTTTTTAGGTTTCTCATCATCTCCAACTTCAACTAAACCTCCTTCTTCACCATCAGAGTCTGACCGACTTTCATCTCAATCGCTTTAGATCTTTGAAATCAGTTGTTGGAATCAGATTTGGTTGATTAGATCTCGTGATTTTGGCATTAGAGTTGGAAATTAGGGTTTTGTGTTGTTAGATCTTTGGATTGAAGTCTGAGGTTTTTGATTGGTCTGGATTTGAGAAAAAAATTTGGGTGAATTTGAGATATTTGCGCTGGAGCGGTTAGGGATACCCGGAACTATGTCTTCCTTAAGCAGGGAATTGGTGTTTTTGATTTTACAGTTTCTGGATGAGGAGAAGTTTAAAGAAACTGTTCATAAGTAACTTTTCATCTCTTTTGAATTTAATTATTTAGTAGTGATAATATAGTTGTGTTGGAATTTGACGGGTTATGTTGGAGCGAGAGAATTTGGGTTTTGTTTACTAGTTGGTAGTTATAAAATTGAGTAAGCTAAGGTTTTTAATGGTGGGGTTTTTCGCAAATGATGGTTTGGTTTCTCTCTCTTCCAGATTTGCTCAAGTTGTTTTAGTTAAGTTTGTAGTAAATGGGTATGCTGCAATTTGATGTTTATTTACCAGTTAGTGATGAATTTGAGTTGGCTGTTTTTTGTTGCTGTTGTTGTGATTTTTGGTTTACTTTAGAGTGAGAATATGGGTTTTGTTTACTAGTTGATAAAATTGAGTTGGACAAGGTTTTTAATAATGGATTTTATTGGATTGATGTTTTAGGTTGGAACAAGAGTCTGGGTTTTACTTCAATATGAAGTATTTTGAGGATCAAGTCCAAGCGGGCGAATGGGATGAAGTGGAGCGGTATTTAGGTGGGTTCACTAAGGTTGAAGATAATCGCTATTCGATGAAGATTTTCTTTGAGATACGGAAACAAAAGTATTTGGAAGCTCTTGATGGACAGGATCGATCGAAAGCTGTTGATATTCTTACCAAGGATCTCAAGGTTTTTTCAACTTTCAATGAAGAACTTTTCAAGGAAATAACTCAATTGCTTACTCTCGATAATTTCAGGTTAAATATGATTGCCGTATTTTTAGTGTTATGTTTTTTGATGTTATTTTTCATCATGTAAGATTAATGTGTTAAGTGTATTGGTGATCTCAGGCAGAATGAGCAGCTATCTAAGTATGGAGATACGAAATCTGCCAGGAACATTATGCTTATGGAACTCAAAAAGCTTATTGAAGCGAATCCGTTATTTCGCGATAAACTATCCTTTCCACCATTCAAAACGGCGAGATTGCGAACCTTGATAAATCAAAGGTTAGACACTTGTGCATATCTGTTAATTTATTGTATCATTCCCAACTGAAAACCCGTGGTATTTTTTTTTTGTATATGTATTGGAGCCCCAATGAACAAGTTTAGACGCGTGACTAATATTTATTTTCTTTTTAAATGCTCATTATCTATTTGTTTCCGCTTTTCCAGTCTTAATTGGCAACATCAGCTCTGCAAGGCCCCACGTTCAAATCCTGACATTAAAACGCTTTTTACCGATCATACTTGCGTTCTTACCAATGGAGCTCGTCCTCCTCCCCCAACCAATAGCCCTATCGTTGGACCCATTCCAAAACCAGGGGCATACCCTCCTATGGGCACACATGGTGTAAGTAAATTATGCCTTTGACATGTTAAACACAATAACGAGCTCCACAAAATTGTTATTATATGCATCTTTTCTTATAATGCAGCCATTTCAGGCAGTTGTTTCCCCGTCAGCTAGTGCAATTGCAGGATGGATGGGGACCGCCAGCCCATCTTTACCTCATGGTGCTGTGCCAGGAGGACCCCCTGGTCTTGTGCAGCCTCCTAATGCAGGTAGGCTATTTTCTACTTGTATGATTTTCATTTTTGGTGGATGCCAATTCTATCTATTGATAATTTGATATCAAGTAGGGCTTTAAAGGTTTTTTTGTATGGAAAACCTTAGATTGGACAAAGAATATAAATTTGAGGAGAACTGAACAAAGCACGCAAACGACTCGCATGTAATTAGACAGCGTTAGTTTGTAGAACCACTTCGAAGTAGAGAAAAACTGTAAGGATTCACATACACAAATCTAATATTGTTTTTATTTGGTGAAGTTTGAGTTACGACCTGCAAGGGTCAGTGGCATACTTCCAACGGCTTTAGAGTTGTTCAGATAATTAGTTTTGTAGAGTATTTACTATAACTCAAACACGATATTACCTTTTAATTGCGGGATATCTAATACGTTTTATTGTATCATGAGCTTAGAGCTTCTAAAAAGCTTCTCAACTAAACATGTTATGGCAACAACTGCTGTAGCTCTTCGTGTAGTTATGTATCTTTCTTGAATTAAATTCACTTTTGTACTGCTACAGCTCAATTTTTAAAGCATCCAAGGGTTCCCCAAAGTGGTCCGGGAATGGATTATCAATCGATGCAGGCTGATTCCGAGCATATGATGAAGCGTATGCGTTCTGGCCCCTCTGATGAGGTGTGGAGGAGAAATAACACCATGTTTCATTTATTTTGAGCTAGTTGGTTTTGTTTTGTTTTGCTTGTCACTTGAAGTTTTTCTTAGTTGTTTGTTTGTCATCTGTAGATGTCCTTTTCTGGTATGAACCACCCGTCTAATATCTATTCACAAGATGACCTTCCCAGAACTGTAGTACGGACCTTTAACCAAGGATCTTCTATTATGAGCATGGATTTCCATCCACAACAACAAACCATTCTTCTAGGTATTTCTCTGTGAATTACTTCTCTTTGTATATATCTGCTTAGATCTCGTCTAGTTTGCTTGAAATCATGTAGCTTTTTGCTTGTTTGACATTCAACAGTGGGAACAAATGTTGGTGATATTGCGATTTGGGAAGTTGGATCTCGAGAAAGGCTAGTATATAAATCTTTCAATGTCTGGGATCTCTCTGTATGTACGGTGCCTTTGCAGGTACGATTGTTTTTACCATCTTATCTTTTAAGGATTTACTCTAGAGATTATACAAAAGGAATGGATTACTTTTCTGTTATAAATGGCATTGGTTAAATTCTTTTCAGACAGCGTTGGGGAAGGATGTCAATATATGTGTCAATCGATGCGTTTGGGGACCAGATGGATCTATTCTTGGTATAAAATTATATTTCTCGCTGATAACTGGCCTTTCTTAATTCTTGGTATAAAATTATATTTGCTACATTGTCGTATAGGTGTTGCTTTTTCGAAACACATTGTGCAAATTTACACTTACAACCCAACAGGAGAATTGAGACAACACTTGGAGGTAAGCTGTACTATTGTGTTTTTGGATAATTTTTGATCTCCCTACCCAGTATTAACTCTGATACTGGAACATACACTTCTTAATATGTGCCAAGAAAGAAAGAGCGGAATTGAAATGCCTTCCCCCCCCCCCCCCCCCCCGAGGTTTCCTATGTTCTAACAAACACTGAAAATGCAACAATTGAAAATGTGTTCCCACTAAATGACATTATAAACGTATTCTTTAAATGAAGAACTACATTTCAGACAATAATATCCATTAATATATGCAATAGAAATATAGTGTTTTAAACACTGTTAAAGTTTATATTTGTCTTTGGTAATGCAATTTGTGAGGCATTGACTTGATTTTATTTTGTAGATTGATGCTCATGTTGGTGGTGTTAATGATATTGCCTTTGCTCATCCCAACAAGCAACTTTGCATTATTACATGTGGTGATGACAAGACAATCAAGGTATGTAAGAATACTATTTGATTTTCTGGGAAAGGTAAAACTGATTTCTTATATTGTTTTCTATACGACAGGTGTGGGATGCTGTCTCTGGACGTAGACTTTATACCTTTGAAGGCCATGAAGCACCTGTTTATTCTGTGTGCCCTCACTATAAAGAGAGTATACAGGTACCTTTGAAGTTTATTTTTTTGCTTGGAATAACGCATCTCCTGAAATGTTTTTTTAATAACTGAATGGTGCATATATTGGGGGATATATTATGAATATTAATAAAGGAATTATTGTACAAGGCCCCAAGTAGTTTTAAAATTACATTCAGTACCCTAAATTTGAAAAATTACATTCAGTACCCTAAATTTAGAAAATTACATTACCCTAACTTTAAACTTTGTTTACTCTTAATACCCTAATAAAACTAAATACTGAGTATACCCTTTTTATGAACTTTGTAACCGGGTCGAGCAATTCAATGATCACCCTGTGGAAGGAGGCAAAGATAAACCTTTCTTCAACTACTTGTTCTCCCTTTTTGCTCGTCATCTAGCCCCAGTAAAGCCTTCGATGTTTGTTTTAACTTTTAAGTGAACTCCAATGTTAAATAGTATGGAATCTACTATAGAAGTTCACGGTAAAGCTTCGAGGCCAAAACGCATCCATTGACTGTCCACCAATTACTACAACTTATGAAGTTGAACTCGAACCTACCTGCCAAGTTAATTATAATTTTTAAAGAGAAGCGATGATACCAATAAAATAATCCGACACAAAGTTGGAACAAAGACTGAGAAAATGCCTTTTTAAGTCAGCGTATAAACAGATTAAATATAGAGAATCTATTCAGATCAACAAATTAGTGCAAATGTATTGAGAATGAAGAAACACATGAAAAATTGAACTTGTAGCACATGATATGAAAGGTAGATTCAAGAATAAGAGAGGAAGAGTCCGAGAGAGAGAGAGAGAAATGAATCCTAACATTTACAAATTATATCCCCAAAAAATTGGTTTAATGAAAATGGAAGTGAGTTTTTTGGGAAGAGGACTTTGAGGAGTTTGTTGAGAAGAAAATTACCTGTCTCACCGTGGCCACATTGAAAAAAGGGGTAATCTTGGCGTTTTTCTTTATTAGAGTATTAAATGTTATCAAAGTTTCAAATTAGGGTCTAGTCGCAGTTTTACAAAGTTCAGGTTACTAAATGTTATTTTCAGACTACTTGGAGCCTCATAGAGTAATTCTTTCAATATTAACAGTACGCTGATAATCTCACATGTTGGTATATCGAATGCATCCATCCAATCTATTTTTTATTTTTCCATAATAAAATTCTTTACCCAACAGATAAATTGGTTGACATTCCGATTTGTAAGGATATATTGAATATTATTTTGCCGTTATATCCGCTACATTTGATACCGCGATCATGTGTCTGTTAGCTTGTTCACCATTGCTCAGTAGTCGGTAGATGCTCTTTAAATCAGTTACTGGAGTGCTAACTTAATCCCCAGTTAATGATTTTTGGATCTAACCCAGTTTATCCATTTGTGCAGTTTATTTTCTCTACTGCTGTTGATGGAAAAATTAAGGCGTGGCTTTATGATTCTGTGGGACCTAGAGTGGACTATGACGCTCCTGGACTTTGGTGTACCACAATGGCATATAGTGCAGATGGAACCAGGTGAAGCCTTTTCTTTTACCTAAGAATGACATTTTGGTGCTATATTATATTTTCCATCTTTTGTTATATGCTGCAAATTATGGAGCCCCTGCTAGTTATGAAAACTGATCCATTGGCGCCGATGCTACCAAGCTATGTACAGTATATGCAAAAGTAGCATAACGTTAATCTTTTTTACGTAATACTGGTTATATAATGCTGTCAAATATACATCTTTTTTTATGTAAAATATATATATGACGAGGCTGAATTTATCATATATTTGCAGAAATATGTATTTTTTTATTCTATTAGTCTATTGTGTTTATAAGTCAAGGCTGTCGGTCTTCGAATTCCTTGTGAGTGGAAGGTACATTAACTTTTACGTTTGCCAGCCTTTAAAAAGCCTTTTACGGTTTTGCAGTAACTGGCATCTCCAATTCGGAGATTGTTATTACTTTATTATATTTTAACTAGTTTGGTGTTTGCTGCTCTGAAGTTTTTGGATCTTCAAACATCCTGTTTTCTTTTCATTATTATTTGGGCTACTCTACTACATCAGCTTTAACCTCATGATTTGTTTCAGGCTCTTCTCTTGTGGAACTAGTAAAGAAGGAGATTCCCACTTAGTTGAGTGGAACGAGAGTGAAGGAGCGATTAAAAGAACATACTCGGGTTTTAGGATTCGCTCTAGAGCCGTCGTCCAGTTCGACACGACTAGGAACCGTTTCTTGGCTGTCGGTGACGAAAGTCAAATTAAGTTCTGGGATATGGACAACACCAACATTATGGCGACTACCGAGGCAGATGGTGGAATACCTGTTAGTATAACTCAATTATTTAATAAGTAGACTTTTGTATTTTTCTAGAGACATAAAAATGGGAAGGTTTCTTCCCTGTTCGTTGTGGACTGTCAATGAGATACACCTGTGATGTAACAACTCAATGATTTTTTTTACCGGAAAACTGTATACTAGGGACACCTCAAGATTTTGGTGGGAGTTTTTGTGTCTCATCTGGCGTTAAAAAGTAACCCTTAATACAAAGTACAAATATTTGTAGTAGAAGAATATTCATAGAACCATGGCCACCCGTTCATGTTATTGAGTAATTTGCAGGCCAGCCCAAAGCTGAGATTCAACAAGGAAGGGTCATTATTGGCAGTCACCACAGTTGATAATGGAGTGAAGATCTTAGCTAACAATGATGGGCATAGATTGATAAGGATGCTGGAGAGCAGAACGTTTGAGTTGTCCCGAGGCCCTTCTGAACCAATTAATACAAAGGTAGATTTTGGGAATTTTCTAGTAATTAACTTGATAGAATGTTCCCTATAGATGTCTTGCCAAAGTTGCAAAACACAAAATAAATTTTTTTTATCAGTATTTAGCTACACAGGTTCTTAACCAAGCTGAAAACTGCTGTAAAATCGTTAGAAAATGGTCTAAAACCGGACTTTATGCATACGATGAATGATGTGATTAATCGACAGCTCCACTTTTTTGCCATTTTCTTGAGAGGGAGCCAATCAACACGGGTTTGTTGGCGGGACACCTTTTGGCCTGGTGGGCTGCCAATTTACACGGGTTTACCTTTTTTTCTTTATTCAAATTGGCAACTCCTAATGCAGTTCGAGTTTCATTCTCTTTGAATCTGCTTGTGTTGCTTATATATGTGTATACATATTTTTGCTAGGCTTGTCTATTAGGTTTCTGGACCGAATATCCACCTTTCCTAGTATAATTCTCTGCAACTTCTTTTAATAGGATAACAGGCTTTACATTTATTTTCTTGCTTACATTTTATATTTCAAGTTTCAACATGTTCTCTTCTGGTTCCTTTTACAGCCTCAAATTGTTAATGCACTTGTTAATGCAATTGGCCCCGTTTCAAATGTTTCTTCTCCCTTGGCTCCCACTTTAGAACGTTCTGATAGAGTTCCACCAGCTGTATCTATTAGTAATCTTGTAAGTCAATTTCTATTTACACATGAATTTTGTTCTCTCTCTCTCTCTATACTGTTACTTGCGTTCCGAGTTTTAAGTTTATATGTTGGAAATTGTAGGCTTCTATGGACAGCAATAAGACAGTAGATGTTAAGCCCAGAATTGTAGATGACGTTGATAAGATCAGAAGTTGGAAATTGCCTGAAATTGTGGAGTCATCTCAACTTAGAGCTCTGCGATTGCCTGATTCGATGACATCTGGCAAGGTATTTTTTAAAGCAATGCACATTGTATAACCTAGTTTTTTTTTTTACATTCTGCTTTATTCTTGATGATTTGTTCTTTTGGAGGCATTCTGGAAACATTGAATCTATAATTTTCATGATTAACATTCATACTAGCACTATGCACAATATTTAAATTTACGTATTTATCTTGAATGCAGATTGTGCGGTTGATATATACAAATTCTGGACTAGCAGTGTTGGCACTTGCCTCTAGTGCCGTTCATAAGCTTTGGAAATGGCAGCGTCAAGAGCGGAATCCATCAGGAAAGGTGAGCTTCGGTCATATTTAAATTGTGACAGATACACTGACATTACATAGGGATGTCAATAAACTGGATTCAATTGGATCCAGTGTAAATTATAATATAGTCTGAGTCCAATTCGAGTCTTGGATAAATCCAAATGCCAAAAAAAAAAGTGAAGAAGATTGGTATTTTTTTTTTATACAGGTATTTGCATACTAAGGTTCTGAAAAAATGGGGTTCGTGTTGAGGAAATTTGTAATCCATCAACAACTTCATCAGATTGTCTGGATCGATGGAATTCTCACAGATATTTGATTGGATTGTAGATGTTTTGTTTTAATTCTAAACCAACTGATAATTATAATTTACATCAAGAAATGTTCCTCCTAACTGCTGTAGTTTTTGAGATCATGCTTTGTGATAGTTTTCTGCTCTTTGGTTTTGCAGTCTACGACATCTGTTCTACCACTGCTTTGGCAACCCGCAAATGGAACTTTAATGACTAATGATACAAGTGACGTCAACCCATCGGAAGAACCTGCTGCGTGCATTGCATTATCTAAGAACGACTCTTATGTCATGTCTGCCTCTGGGGGAAAGGTGTCTTTGTTCAACATGATGACGTTTAAGGTCTGTTACTTCTTTTATCTTCCTCTGTCTGCGGTCCCTTTTTTGCTTCTGATGATAGCATTTCTAGTTTTATTGCTAACTAGTCAACTGTGTTGTCTTGTGATGAGCCTGGGGGTTAGAACATGCAACCATTGCAATTGTGATTCATTGAAAACACCCCCTTGTATATAGCATTTAGAATGATTCCAATCAGAGTATATAAAAAGAGGTTTCCTCGAGTTTTCCTCGTTTGAGGGTGCAAGTACTATCTTGGGGTGCAATCCTTTTTACTTCTAATTTTATGAACTTGTAGATAGTAGATATAATTTACGATATAGCTATGGTATTTATGCTTGTAGAGATTCTCATTGATGGTGTCGATTTTGGTATTTAACATTTCAGGTTATGACGACATTCATGCCACCACCTCCTGCAGCAACCTTCTTAGCATTCCACCCTCAAGACAATAATATCATTGCAATAGGAATGGAAGATTCTACTATTCAAATATACAATGTTCGGATTGATGAGGTGAAACACAATCTCTCTGTTTTTTATTTATATTTTTTATTGAGAATACACAAATTCTTTTTCTTGATGCTCTATATAAGTTTGCAGCCTAGATTTAGCACCAAAATTGCTAGTCACCTGCATATTTGCATTCAAATTGGAATCATGACATCTTTAGTTCCATTTGAAAAAGAAAGTGCACCTATATGTTGATAAATGTAACAATGTGAAGATATGGTTGATGTTTCGTAGAAAAAATACACTATCATATTTTGTTTGGTTTTGTAAAACAGATTTGGTCTAAACCGCCATTTTTCATGACTGATTTTTAATGGGATAAAGGGATCATTCTCATTTTTTTAAAGGGATATACTGTTAGTTGGTATCTTGCATGTATTTCGTCAAATTAGTGTTTGCTTGTACTTTAAATTGTTGCTTTATATGTGGGGTGAAATTTGAGACCTCATCATAAGATAAGATGAGGCTCTTGGTTGCTCTGTTTGAGGTCTTTTTACATTTGTATTTTCTTCCTCTTCGTGTTCTAGTGTAGTATGTATTAGTGTAGACTATCTATTATTTGCTAAAATATGTGATTAGGACTTTTTATATGCATTTTAGTATTTTACATGTATTGTCGGCTAGAAAGCTCAGCTGACTTTTAGTTCCTCCTTTCCCGCTTTCAGGTGAAAACTAAGCTCAAAGGTCACCAGAAGAGAGTAACAGGCCTCGCATTTTCTCAGACCTCAAATATCTTGGTGTCCTCAGGGGCAGATGCACAAGTACGTTGTAAAAAAATACTACCCTTACCTATTGGATAACCTAGGTTCTTCGTTTGCGTAATTTTTTTTTGACATGGGTGCGTGTGTATGGGTGTAACATTTTTCTAGGATTAGAGGTTACATTCGACTTATGGAACATTGACATTGGTACATGCGTCTGTGTTCTATACAGTTACGAGGTGCAGAGTGACTTTAAAAAATAAGTGAACAACGTATCTCTATCCATTTATAAACATATACAATAATAACACAACTAGAAACAGATAGAACTTAGTTCCTTCAAGAAACATGTCTAAAGATTGGAAACTTCTAATGATACGTCAATAAAATAACGAAGTAAGCAAGAGTATGCATCATCGATGAGTTAAAATATTCGACATGGTTTTCTTTCCTTTTTCTAAATTAGGGTGGTTTCAATATTACATAGCATAAAACAAACCCATTTTGTGAGAATGTTCTCCATCAGATTGGATCATCATCACCAAATTTTATAGTATTTCAGTACTTCTAACCTTTCAAATTTTACAAAATATACAAATATAATTTAATTCTCAAAAAGAGTTAGTTTCTATCGTTAACACGAAGTACATATTGTATGGGGTTAGAAGTATTGAAATACTAAGATCTGTTAGTATGAACTAATCATGATAGAGTACTTTTACAGCGAATGTTTTTGTGATGTCACCTCTAACCTTATGTACTTGCAAAATGTCTAACTAGATGTCAATTTAGAGAGACCTGGATGTTTTCATATTTATGTATCACATTTATATTCTTACATATATAGTTATGTATATGAATCTAATTGAACACCTGGCCCAGATCTGCCTCACACCCTATTAATAAACCTAGCTCTTACTTATTTCAAAACCAACTAAATCTGATAGGTTAGATGATCTATATTAGAACTAATAGAACTTGTTATTATTACGATGGAAAATGTCGAGATATAGAGGGTATACAGGTTGTATCGTGTCAGAACCAGCTAATAAATCATATCTAACTAGGATCTGAGGTGTTAGCATTTAATATACCACTTTTAACTATGCCTTGTGGATTCAAACCACTAAATATGGGTTTCTCGTTGGTCGAGTTTCAGGTCAAACCGACCCATATTATGCCCTACATTGTTCGAAAAATCTTCTTACATAATTACTAGTATTTAAACAAGTGTGCTTTTATTGGAAGCGTAACTAACGTCTGTTGAAACTAATTATTACTTTATCAGCTTTTTGTTTCAGTATTACTAGTTTTCTTGAATTTGAATAATTTGTGTTTTCTTATTTATTCAGTATAGCAAGCATTTTTTTAATTTTTGTTAAACTTCAGCTATGTGTATGGAGTGTTGATGGTGGGTGGGAGAAGAGGAAATCAAAGCTTATACAGCCGCCTCCTGGTCGACAGTCCCCTCTGGTTGGAGAAACCAAAGTCCAATTCCATAATGATCAAGCACAACTTTTAGTAGCTCATGAAAGCCAAATCGCCATCTATGACAGCAAGCTTGAGTGCTTGCGATCGGTGAGTTTTTCAAACCTTGTGCTATAGAAGCCGCTATGATATCCTATTTTCTTCTCTTTCTTTTCGACTCACAACTATACATGTTTGCACCATCATTTTGAATTCATCTTTAGTTTTCTAAGTGGCAATGATGAAGATAATTTTGGGTGAAGAAAAGATATATTAAAATCTGTAGTTGATAAAAGATTGCATAAACAACTATCAATTTAATACCTTTTTATATGAGGTAATTTTTATTAATTGCATAGAAAATGCCTTTAAAGTGGAACACTATTTTTCTTATCTTGAAGGTAATGGTATTTGCTATCAAGGAATCCAAACAAACTCTAAAAGCCTCCAACATGAGATGGAACAAAAATTTCACCCGTTTTAAAAGGGGACCACGGTTTTCCACTTCGTAACTATTCCTCGTTATTAGATCACAACATAATTATTCAAAACATCCTTATATTGTCGGGTCCTTGTCATCCCCTCGAATTGCCAGTCATTCATTTCCCTCTAAAGGACCCATCCTCATGACTTTCTTAACGTTTCTTCGAAAGGCCTTGTACCATTATGACAAATCTTTCACAGAGATAAAGCAAAAGGCTATCGAAAATGCTCCCACACCACCCTCAAGAACGTGGAGCGAATAAGTAAATTGTCAGTAGACTTGCCAAGTACCACTTCGGCCATTTCTCCCTAAACACCTTTGGCTTCAAACAGTAGAATAAGAAGTTCCAACTCATGCCATTATAAGCCTTTTTCAAGTCAACTTTTCTCCCTAATCCTCGAATTCATCAGTTCTTTTGCGATCAGTTCCTATTCTAAATCTATTTTTTAGACAAAGAATCCTTCGAGTTCTTTTACGATTACATTATTAGCAACAGTCTTGGGTAAACACCGATCTGAAAAAATGTATCATTTCTGTTCCAAAGTATCGAGGTACACCCAATTGAGTCTAGACCTCCAGTGGCGCTGCTCTCTCTAAAGATTTATGTAAAATGAAAAATGTGATTCTTAATTCTATTACAAACCCAGATCAGAGGAGGTCTCAACTGAACGCTCCGGAGTTGACTAAGAAAGGAACACAATCTGAAGGGAATCTAAGGAGTCACCCCGAGACACTGACCCGAAATTAACTTTCAAAAGTTAAGTAAAGAAGAATTTCAATCTGACCTTAATATTTACAGACCTCTCCCACCAGGATTTCGTAGCTTGAAGGAAAGACTTCTAAAAGAATGACATCTAGGTATCCATGCCAATATCATATCTATATTTTGCCAATGAAATTGCTTTGTGCTCTTTTTAAAAGTCCGTCCCATTAGCATGACACTTATATCTTTCCCTCAGTATCTCCCAAATCAACTTGGTAGCCGTCCAAGAAACTTTAGAGAGGTGCAAAAAATGAATCCAGCTGTGACACAAAATGTCATGCAAAGGCTAGGTAATAACGACACGGATACGGGTGTCGGTGTCGGACACAGCAACCCAAAAATATGTAAAAACGGGGACACGGTTGTAAAATTTTTATTTCTTATTTTCTACTATGCTTATGTTGGTTACTTAACCTATCTAACACACTTATGGGTTAATTTACGACATATTTTTACGACTAATAACAAACAAGTCCCAACACTAATGGGTTATATGGGTTATATTAACTTATGGGTTAATTTACGACTAATAACAAACAAAAAACAATGATATTAGTTAGTATGGTTGAATAACATGTATAAGAATTGAAATCTTTCTAAAAGCTATGTCAAAAATGTTATGATCTAAGCAAGAAGTGTCCGTTGGAGTGTCGACACGAGTGTCAGTGTGTCCGAGTGTCCGACATGTTTGGACACGGATTTTTTTTGGAATATGGAGTGTCCATGTTACATAGTGCAAATGAAAGTGATGTTGGCTCCTCCTTATAATGAAACAATATAACCTCTTTTGAATTAGTAGTTAATGCCACTATGTACAACTTGGAAACTTGGTGAATCCATAGCTCATAATGAAGTAATCAAGAAAAGGTATTTTATACTATATTAAAATAAGAACTTTGCTTAGGTTGAGGTAAAATAAGAACTAAATATGGTTAAAGTCTATAAAGGTTCTTTTGCAAAAAGTAAAAAAAGTTAAATATTTTGCTAGCCCCAGTTATAGGTTAGATGTCAGATGATATGATTGCGAAGCTCACAAAAAAGTAATAACAAGTTTCTGGATGTACTTGCAGTGGTATCCAAGAGATACACTATCTGCGCCCATTTCGAGCGCAATATATTCATGTGATGGTCTTCTGGTGTACGCTGGTTTTTGTGATGGTGCTGTTGGAGTTTTTGACACAGATAGCTTACGACTCCGCTGTCGAATAGCACCTTCTTCCTATATTCCCTCCACTGCCAGGTATGTATAATCTTACTTCTGAAGTAGTCTTGACAAGAGTGGAAGATTTATTGTAATTTCTAAGACTAAGGAGTTTTTTCACAGTCGAACAGAATGTGTTAGGAGGCCTCTTCTATTGGCACTCTATATCAGTGTGTATAGCTTGCTATTAATACAACCTTTCAAAATCTTTCTATTTTATATTAGCATAAATAAAAGCCATATATACTTGCAGTGCTTTTCTACTAACTCTGTTTTAAGTTGAACGTTAAGTCATGACAATCCATGTGCTTAAGTTCAGTATGATAGGTGTAGTTATGTAAAGATTTGATCTGATTATAGCTATTGTGGGTTTTTCTTTTTGCAGCAATGGCATCTACCCTTCAGTGATAGCAGCACACCCATCTGAACCTAACCAAATAGCACTTGGTATGAGCGATGGTACAGTCCACGTGATTGAGCCCTCTGATGCAGAACCAAAGTGGGGTGGCCCGCCTCCTCAAGATAATGGGAACCTTCCTTCCTCAAATCCCGCATCTAGTAATCAACCTTCGGAACCCTCTTCAAGATGATGGTAAAGGGACTAACAGGGAGGGTGTGCCTTCTCTTAGTTTGCCAAAAGAGCGAGCGAGGGACTTACGATGGCGCTCTCGAGGATTTGGTGGTGGGAGGACCCATATAAAACTCATCTAATCTGCAAACGTGCTGCATGCTTGGTTTACACCGATTTTTCAATGTAAAGGTTTTTTTTTTTTTTAAATTTTTATCTTGTAGGGCTTAGATAGGGAGGAGGTAAGAAAAAAGTGTACATCGTTACTGCGTCATATATTAGGGAAAAAGGCCATTTTGCCTTCAGCTTTCTATAAACTAGTGAGGTGGCATGCGTTGCGCGTGCAACTTCCCTTTATGTTATTTTTTATACACAAATAATGTATATGCAATGATCATAATGAACTTTTATATGCATGACTTCATTAAATGAAGAAATAAGAAAATATATTATTTTGTTGAAAGTTTGGAGCAATTAGTAGAAGAATTTAAATAAAATGAACATGAGTAGAACCACAACAATATGAGATATTTGTTGGTGAAAGTTTGTTAGACATTCACTTATTCAAGAATTTGACTCATAAAGAAGCCATAGTCGCATTGGAGTATTTAGATATTCAACAACAATGATGTTACATTGTTATAGAATCACAAAAAGTAAGTTGTGTAACATTACAAAACCTGTTGTTGCAATTATCTTTAAAAGACAAATATTTTTCTAAAAAATCAAACTAATTCCCGGTTATCATAAACTCTTAATTTTTGTAATACACCAAGAACAAAAAATTAATAATTAATAATCTTTAATTCATATAACTTCATAGGGAGAGAGTGTAAGGCCATGCTTATTATTATTATTTTTTGGGTGAGAAGAATAGAAGATTGAGGTGAGAAATTTTGAGGTTAGAAAATTGAAAAACGCTCCTGTACGTTTAGCTAAAGGTTAGAAGTTTTACTTAAAAACTTGAGTTCTAACTTCAACATCTCACTAGTCTGTTTGGCTGAATTATCTAATTTGACCACACATCAGAAGTTTCTCCACAAAAACATCAAAAACACATATAAACTACATTTTTTCTCTTTAATTCTTAAATACACAAATTATATAGGAAAACATTCATCATAGTCATATAAAAAATACAAGTCGATCAATTTTCACTATAAATTGAAAATACTCACTTACCTACTTACCTACTTTTATAGCACACCACTCAAACACAAGCTAAAACAAGAGAGAAAATCCAACCATGCACATCCCTCACAACCATCCCACCTAGATCTTCTACATCTTCAGCTTCCTCGACCTCAACAACTGGTGGGGATTCTTCCTCCATTAGAGGTACTTCCCCCTTGAACATTCCTCTCCTTCTCAACAAATACAGCAAGCAAACGATCAGTCTGTGCCCTTGAATTAACTCTCCTATGAACAACTCCTCGAAATCCTGAAACTTGGGGGTGTGTCGCCTCCCATGTCTCATATACTCCGGGTACATGTCCTACAAAGACCACATAATACCTAGCCATCACACCTACAAAATGTCATAGCACATAATAACCTGTTAATCTGCATACACTATCAAATACAATATACCAAACAATAATACTAGTCATAACAATAATGCAAACCAAATTTTAAATACCAAACAAGAGACATACCAAACAAACATTTTAAAGTGATCTCGCACCATAGTCATAACAAAGACTGCAATTAAAGAGTATAGTAAGCAAATAAATAAAAATAGTATAAAGAAGATGACTCAGGCAAGATGACAGTGGTCAAAGTTGACATACTCAAGCCACATGTTTACACACAGGTTGTCCCTAAAATTGGTCTATTCTTCAATTCCCCCTAATGCTTCTAACTCTTCAAGAGGCATTTCTCCATGTTCATTTTCCTCTGCATTTGGGTCTTCTAAGTTGTCATTTGGATCTACCTCTATGATATGGTTGTGAATGATACAACATGCAACAATAACATTGGTTTAAGTTTCAACATCATAATGGGGTTTTGTACGCAAACAGGTAAAACATCTTTCATGACCCCAAACAGACGCTCAATGATGTTCCTCCGCTGGGAGTGTCGATAATTGTATAACTCTTGTGGAGTCTGAGGACTATTCCCCTCTCGATGTTCCTTAAGGTGATAACGTACACCTCGATAGGGAACTAAAAAACCAGGAGCTTGAGAAAATTCAACATCCCCCAAGTAGTAATGATATGAAAAATTAAATTGTGCATATTAAGATTGCAAACCAAAAATTGTAAGTAAAATATTGGGGATGATATTATAAATACACTATCATTTACCTCTAGGCACTGTAAACGGATACATGTCATCATTAACTACAGCTCTCGAGATCCTGCTATCATGAGCTGAACCTTCCCATCCAGCAAATATCTCAGTTATTTTCATGTCAAAGGAACAAGCAACAAGCACCTTCAGGGGTGGCAATGGGTCGGGTTTGGGGCGGGTGAAGTAATACCATTCCCATACCCGCCAAATTACCATACCCCCAGACCCGCCTCATTACCATTTAACTTAAATGGGGAATACCCAAACCCGCCCCATCACCCATTTAACACCCGCCTAAATGGGGATCCCCAAACCCGCCCCATTTATGAAATTTTACAAAAAAAAAATAGAAATCACCTGTAAAAAAAAAAACTAAACTAAATCAGGTGCATAGTGCACACACACACACACACACACACACACACACACAATAAAAGATCATGCAATGTGCTACATTGCAGTAAGAACAAGCATCATAGAATGTGCTGCACTGCAATGGTTATATTCTTATCTTATCAATCACTTGAAATGGATCAAATCAGAATTAAGGTTGAAAATGTTGAGACTAATCTTAGTAACTTTAAACGTTGAGACTTAATTGGTGTTTCAAGCTTCTGGATTGTTGGAGACTTGGAGGAGTTACCTGAATCGATTAGTGATCTCTCTAATTTGCAAATGTTGTATACTTCCTAAAATAGATCACTGATGTAGAGATTGGTTTGAAACAGATCACTGATGTAAACGTTGTTCCAATCGATTGGTAATCTATCCAATCTTCGTAAACTTCCCAATGAATGATGTAGAGGTTGAATTATAAAATGAACGCAGACTTAATTGTTGTTCGAATCTTCGTAACCTTGAATTTGGAGGATGAAGGTTGAAATGATTCAAATGAAAATGAATTTGGTAATTGATACATACTGATGTCTGATCACAAAGGTTGAATAAATTTGTAGAGATTGTGGAGGTTGAACTTGAATGAAGTAAAAGATGACGAAAAAAGTGATTAAGTGAATAGGTTACTCATATTCTCATAACTCATAAGGGTATTCAGGACATATCATATATAATTGGGTCGGGTGACGGGGCCCCGTTTATTTAAGGTTAAAACCAGACCCTCCCCAATTAATAAATGGTTTTTTTTTTTACCAAACCCGCCCCATACCTGCTATAGTCATGCCATACCCGCCTCATTAAGGGCGGGGCTCCAGCGGGGCGGGTTAAATTGCCAACCCTTATATCCCCCTTCCTAGTGCGATACCTAGGTTGATCTTCAAGAAGGACTGTTGCAGGGATGAATGTGCCATCCACTGCTCCAACACAATCCTAAAGAAAATAAACCATACCATCAAATATAAAAGCAATTACAAAAATGTCTTAAAATATTAACTTAAAAGTAAATATACCTTGAAGTATTAGCCCAAGCATGATGATTGTTTCCAGTGGCAAAAGGTAAGTCAGGCGTTACATATTTGATTAAGTCTTACCCAACCTTAAAACATACTTCAAAACAATATGAAAATACTTGGAAATAGTTTCCAATGACCTCATAGTTGAAGCTTAGGCATGCATGAATCTAGTGTCATGACCTACAATCAACAAGAATATTGCCACCTGTTCTTCAACATCTAAATGTTTGCTAGCTCTCAAACCCTTCCCTCTCAGCCTATCACAAAAACTAATTAAGCAAGCCTTATTCATTCGTAGCATATTATGACAGATAATATCACTTTCATCATACAATCAACGTAAGTTTGCATTCATGTGCTTCCTCCTATTGGCAGAAGGTATTCTGCCATATTGGGAGGCCTCAACCAATAATAATACTAGGTTAACTGCAGTGGCTACAGCCGCAGCAACATCCTCTAATTCTAATGTTTCATCATCATATTGATCCATCCTATAAACCATGGTCAGTTCAACCAATAAACCAATCATCACAATTCAACCAATAAACCAACCAAATAAACCAATCACAATTTAACAATGAAACCCAACAATCATCACAATTCAACCAATAAAATCATCACAATAAACCAATATACATAGAGAGAGAGAATGCAACTTACCTTGTTGTGGAAAGACACAAAAAATGGGTGAAGGAAGGCACTGTAGGCAACAGAGAGATGCACGGGAGAGAGCGTAGAGTGAGGCGTAGAAATAGAGGTGAGAAGGGCGTGATAATGGCCGGGAGAGAGGCGTGGAGATAGGGTGGAGAGGTGCTATGAGAGTGACGAAGGAGACGAGCTCTTTGTTTTTTTTTTTGGGTTATGATTTGGCAAGTTTGGGGAGTTGGGGGTGGGTTTTCATTCGACAGATTTGAGTTTTTGGGGTTAAAAACCCCAAAATACCCCCACTTAAACCGGTCTCGGGGTGGGAAACGACCAAAACTACGGTATAGCGGAAAATGAGCAGTCAAAGACAAGTCAAAGGGAAATTAGAAGTTTTGAGGTTAGGAGTGAGGCCAAACTTCTAACCTAACTTCTAGTTTTCATTTTTTCTGAAGATTTTACTAACTTTTATAATATAAAAAAAACATGTCAAGGGTGAGAAGTTATGAAAAAATCTTACCTCTTCTCACCCTTGACCAAAAAACAAACATGGCCTAAGTCTTAAATTCAAATGTATGACTATTTAGGGAGTCATCAAACTATAAGAAATAAAGTAAGGATTGTGAGATGAAATTGTAGAGATGCGAAACTTAGATCTTCAGTTCCTCTTCTAGGTTGGCGAAAGATGAGGAAAAAAAACTATTTCGTAAAGATAACATAACTGTTTGGTAAGACTTTTAGAGAAGGCCTACGAAGATTTGGGATTGAAGCCAAGAGTTGCCATTGGAAAAATATCATTAACGTACACATTTGTTTTAAAAACTATACAAAATATGATGTGGCAAAAAGTTAGAAACGTTCGTGAGATATGTGTTCGTTGGGGAGCTACGTTGGTGCAGTAAATTTACATCGGTACCTTTCATTTTTAAAGATTAATCTAAATATAGAGGGTAATATTACTAAAACACATTTAGTAAAACATTTAGTTTCAAGTAGATTATCGGGGCCATAAAAAGGGTTGTGATCAAATAGTTTTACCTCTTAACAAGTAACACGTGCCACTTTATTATTGGTTGGAGAGACCACCAAAATTGAGGCCTGCGAACCGCGAACAGTCTAGAGGTTATTGGCTTAATAGTATAAAATAGTAAAGTAGCATGCGTGATGCGCGTGCAACTTTCGTTCTCAAACATTTTATTATCTTAAAAATTAATTTTTTCGTTTCCAATTGACCGAAATTTTGTACAGTGGTGGTCAGGAGAGACTGGTAGAGGAGAAAGAACTATAAGATTAGCGGATTGAATACTTTTTTTTTTAAACGGAGTGACTGAAAGAAAAATACTAAAGTGACAACTAAAGTTACATAAAATCGTTGTGATAAAGTAAAAAGATAAAAAAAACATAAGCAATTAGCAAATAGTAAATATGTACCCATTTTGGAGTAATGATTGAATTGGGTATTATCTAAGTAACCAATGCCCATGTTTATATAAATATAAACAACCCAACAGAGGAAGTCATTCACCAATTAAACATTGCTGCAAATAAAATCCAAAACAATATGAAAACAAATTAAAATTTGCTAGAAAATATAGGTTTTGCACCATTTCAAGGCAATGTTTTGATGAGCCCTGTAATTGGCACAATAGATCATCCTAATTGTGGCAGGAACGCCAATAAATAGGCGAATAAATAACCCATCTATCTATAATACTAAAGGAACAACCATGCCATGAGAATTAATCTTGGCTTTTAATCACGCTACCCTCCACATGTTGAGGAAAATTGAAGGTTTAGGTTATAACAATAAATATATAGAATTGTAACAGCCGTTAGATCATAAGAGTTATTTTGTCTATTTTCACAATTTAGTTAATCCTAAAATGCCCCCAGTTCGTCTATACTAAATCCCTTAAAGAATAGACATCTTAATCGTAATTACTTAATTAAATAGTGGTTATAAATGGAAGTCCAACCCACAACTATTCATCTTACGAAATTAGGGGTATTTTAGGAAGTCCAAATTCTTTACAATTCCCTAAATACCCCCTCAATATCGTCTAAAATCCATGCTTCAAACTTCTCTTCATCTTCTCTCTCTAATTCTTCTGAGATTCGAAGTTTTGAACCTTCATTGATTTCCTTCGATCCAAGCTTTAACACTCCAAGACCACATTATCTTCTCCTTCTCAATCTAATGCGCAATGATGGAAGATGAAGGTCTATAACTATCTCGGGTTTGATTTCAATCCAGGGTTTTAATTTAATTGGGGGCGAGTTTGAATTGATATAAATTTCGAAGGTTTAAGGTTTCAAATCTGATGCAGTTTTCAAAGGTTTAGGGCTCGATTCAAGGTTGTAAATCCATCTCCAGGTGATTTAACCATAATATTTCCATTTGCCATGATTTAGGGGTTTAAACAACGAAATGGTGGTTTGATTTTAAGCTTTTGATTTTAATTTCTAGAGTTTTGATCTCTCTTAATTTATGTGTTTTGGTTTGGATTTCTAGAATTTTAAGATTTTGTTGGTCGATTCTACTGTGTATGTTCAACGAATTAAAGTAGTAGTAGTAGTGGTGGTTGTGGTGGTGGTAGTAGTGGTAGTAGGGGTAGTGGTAGTAGTAGTAGTAGTCGTAATGGAATGATTGAAAAATTGTGAAAGCATAAGGAAAGCCTACTCATGAGGTGTTGATACTTCTCAAACATCTTCTAATGTTGACTAAAAAGTAATCTAAGTTGAAGTATTTCGACTGAAAGCGAGAAACACGGTGTAATTTTTTAGTTTGTTTGATGATGGGATGGTCCTCAGAGTTCCAAATTTTGGGGCTTGTGGTGATTTTCGACTATGAATGTTAACCAAAACTAGGTGCATTTTGCTGAATTGAGAGTTAGCAATATGTGGGTTTGTTTGATTGTTATTGGCAACTAGGGACTCTTGAATTGGATCAGGTTCCTTCACCTTTGTCAATGTGAACTGTCAATGATCCCCATGTTAAGGGTTAGTAAATTAACAGAACTTCGTGCAAATAGTGGCAAAGAATACTACTAGAGACTCTTGAATTGGATCATGTTCCTTCATCTTTGTCAACGTGAACTGTCGATGATCCCCATGTTAAGGTTTAGTGAATTAATTGAACTCTGTGCATATAGTGACATGTATTTGGATGATAATTATGGGGTTTAGGAAATAGGCAAAGATACCATGAGATGATTACTATGTGCAAAGAATGGTGAGTGCCATAAAACCTTGATATGTCGTTGGAGGAGTGGGATAATGGTGGGGGTGGCTCCAAAAGATAGGCTATTATGCGGTCCAACGCACGGATCACAGCGTCTTCGGCAAATTCTATGCCAATTTGAAACTTAGTAATGATAAGGAAGACCTCAGGTCAGATTTTTTTTAGTTTTGATTTTCATTTTTTGTTTGATTTAAGAAGTTTGAAATATTTTTAGGTACTTGATGTGTTTGGATACAAGAAAAACATAAATAATAGATGTACAATCGTGTGAAGAACTAATTCTTTGTATGTCATCATCATCATGGGATAAAGTTAAATAGTATAAAGTGTAGTATCCCAGATTATTTATTTATTTTATTTTACTTTAATTTGGTTATTTAATATTATTATCATTCATACATCATACCTCACGCATTCATATTTATATCATGCATCTTGCATCGTATCTCTTTTATCTTATCAGGGCTTTGTGTTCTTCTTTTCTCATATTCTGGGTTTCAGTGATCCCGGTGGTTTTTAGGCGGTGGAGGTTGTGTTTTGTGTTCGGGGACCCGTGGTTCGGTTGGCGGAGTTGTTGCTGTTATGTTGTGGTGGTGTTTGAGTGTAGGTTGTTTCTGTGCTTGGGTGTTCGTGTGGATCTAGGAGAATTTGGGATTTTTCAGTAGTCGTTCGAACGAGATTCATAGTCGTTCGAACGAGTCGACTCATCTCCTGGAACTCGGCCCAAGATCTCCTAGTCGTTCTAACGACTTTTGTGTCCATTCGCACGACTTTTGTGTCCATTCACACGACCCTATTTTTCGTTCGAACGACCTATCAAACGTCTTGACATATCTCTTAGAATTTGGCCCAAGGGAATGTCCTCGTTCGAATGACCTTTCGAACGAATGTTGTGTTTCTAGGGTTTCTTCCCTTTTTTGGTTTTAGTCGTTCGAACGACTACCGTATTCCTGGGTTGTTTTATCTTCCTCTCTTTTCATTTTGGTTTAGTTCTTTGGAGAGAGAGCTTGGAGAGAGAAATAGTTGTTGGAGAGAGAGTCTAGAGAGAGGATTTTACCTTCATCTCCTTCCTTCATCAGCATTCCCAATTTTTGTAAGTTTTCCCTCTTTCCTTTAACCCTAGGTTTTCCTGATTCTTTTGATTGGTGGATTAGTTTTGATTGTTAGGTTGGGTTTGTTGTCGGGTTCTAGTATTGATTAATAGATTGATTGATTGTTGTTGTGATTGTTTGATTTCCGTAGTTTTTGGTGTTCCAGTTGTCGAGAGGCAGAACTAGGTCTTGGAGTACGGATTGTGGTTTTGCCGGGATTCGAGCTTTATATCAGACGTGTGTCCCTTCATGGTTAAATTTCTTTACTAGTTAACATGTGTTAGTTAGAGTAGTGCATACTGGCATGGAGGTGTCTGTGATTGGTTTTAAACTATATGGTTTTGTCTGTCGTAGTTGTTGATTCAGGGTTGTGGTTTCCTATGGTTAGGCATGTAGGGTGTGTTCCCTTTTTGTCTTTTAGGAAGTTGTGTATTTGTGTGGCATTCTCATGGTTTGTCCTTGACTGCTGTGCTCCAGTTGGTAGAGACTGATGTTGTTGGACGTTGTGACTGGTCAATTAGTCACTGTTCGTATGTGCTTGGATGTTGTGACTGATCAATTAGTCACTGTTGTATCTGTGTTAGGATTGTTTCTCTTCTATCAGGCAAGGGTTATCCTGTGTGTGGGCCGTGGGGGCGGCTGTGGCGTTTGATCCTTGGGATCTGATTTCAGTGTGGGTTTCTTTTATTCTTTTAACTTAACGGGATCAGATACATAAACCAACTCTACTTCGGCTGACCCTCGATAGGTTACCAGGATTCCTACATCGAGTTAAAATAGTAGGGTGATTCTTTGGCGACATGTACTATCATACCTATTCACCCATCCGGGAGTGTGGGATGGTATGAGACAGTCCTCAGGAACCGGGCTTCATCCTCCGTGAGGTTGAAATTCCTTGGAATAAGTGAAATAAAGTTCGGACGTTGGCTCCGTGGGTTGCAAAGCCCGAAACGCTCTGATCAAGTGATAATATCCTTTAGACTGGTCGGGCTTGGACAAGAAATCGTACCATTGTATCCAATTGAGGTCTCGTTAAGGGTATTATGCATTAGCGGTTGATCAACCCACTATATTGGTTTATATGGTCTAGTTCTTGGTTTCATGACATTCATATTAGGACAATTTAGTATCATATCATCATCATATCATATTATATCATCACCATATCATATCATTTCATCACAGTACTCCAATATTCTTTTTTTCACACTGCTCTGCACTTATATATATATATATATATTCCTCTATTTCCGCACTTATAGATTACTGTACTTTAGTATATCTTGTATCTCATTCATCTCTCCTCTTTCTGTGCACCCGTTATATTAGTATGTTGTTTAGCCTTTTTGAGCATTAGTGAGTCGTGGTTTTGCTCACTCTCGCTTTGTCCCTCCCCTTTTTCAGAGGTTGAGTAGTGCAGTTTTTGCTGAGGCTTCAACGGTTGGTGCCAGGTGTTTGCAGTTGCAGTTTTGGTCCCGGTTTTAGTATTTTTCTTGTATGATCCAAACTCTTGACGCTGTTTTGTATACGAGATATTGTATTTACGTTTTTGGTGATGTATATATATCTTTTGCTTCCGCTTTATTCTTTTACTCTTATGATAATGCTATAGTCAATGACTGAGCCTGAACTTGTCTATGGCTCGGTCGTTTGTGGGGGTGAATCGGTTGGATTCCCCAACCTGCACATCCCGAATGACAATAATTGGTCTAGCTACCGATTATTGGATTTTGGGGTGTGACATAAAGGCTCTTGTTGTACCTTATAGAAGATAAGTATGATCACCTATTAACAGACGACAATTTCTCTAATTTAATTCCCTGGCACCACTCTCCCTTTTATCATTCATCAGAAGCTTTTGCGATTTTATTAGTTGTTTTCCAAACAGTTTTGGTATATTGTGACTTTCACTTAGACTATTCCATAGGACCTCAATGGGTGGGGTTCGAGTAATTAGTCCACATATACATACTACTCCCATTTGTCAAGGGGAGTTGCTTAAGAATAAAGAAGAGTGAGAGGTATTTCACCGTTTTCCCTTCTAATATTGGCAAAAGTTGATTATACTTTTGAAGTTCAACTGGATTTTCGTGATTATTGAAATGCAATTTTTTTATTTTTTGTGGTTTTGTTTTTGCATGTTTAACAACTTTCTCTTCTTTAATATTTTTCAACGTATGACCAATGTAGCAAGCAACAATAGCAGCTCTATATATTTCAAGCATATATTGTGCTTAATAGCTATCATTTATTTTTCTGAGAAGGCTATCAATACTACTAAAAGAATACCCATTCAATGAGAATCAATCTTGGTTGTTAATCACAATACCCTACACATGTTGTGGAAAAACGAGGTTTATGTTATAACATAAATGTAAAAATCGTAACAGCCGTTAGATTTTGAGGGTTGTGTATTCGTGCAAAAATAAATAATAATAAAATACCCCCATTTTGTTTATACTAAAAATCTTCAAAATAGACAACTCAATGACTTCTGGGGTAGATACGGAATTTACCACTTTCCAACAACAAAAAATTTCGTCCATACGAAATTATTTAAAATTCCAAAATACCCCCTCACCTTTATCTAAATTCCATACCTATCTTTTCTCCTAATCTCTGACCAAAAACCATAACCTAATCCCAAACTCGGTTTCTCTTTCTATCGCTCGATCGATTTCGCTTCCGCCATGGGAACCCAACACCGTGTTAATGTCAACCATAAGGGTTTGAAACTTCAAAATCAAAATTAAGGATTTTATTGAGAATCAACGATTTGAGAGCCGTGGATAAGTTGAAATTAGGGGTTTTGAGTGAGAGATTAAAGAGCAATGGATCTCAAATGTTGAGTGGGAAATGAAGGAAATCCTCCAATCACTTAGAAGAACCCAATTGGGGTTTGAAATTGAGGATTTATGGGATGTTAAACATTGGAAAATTATTGGGCAAGAAGTTGCTAGTATGTAACTATAAGCCTGTATCAGTTATAGTTAACCTCATCTCTCACAGATGGAAAATTTGACGAGGAATACTTTCAGTAGTCTAAGCAATCTAGTAACCTTAGGGGAGAGTATGAAATGCGGAGAGTGAAACAGGTAAATACTCTCTCATGAATCTTGTTTTTTCGTCTACTCGATGAATGATATAATCTAACTTGTATAAAAAACATTTTTATGTCGCTTGAGTGACAGACATTTATTGGAATATTTTTGCCAGAAGAACTTTTATCCTAAAAAATAATTTAGCCTATGTATTTGCGGATGTTCATAGCAATCTCCGCTAAATTTTTGTAGTTGATGACATTTTTGAACCATGTAAAGGACACACCACTCACAGTTTGGTTCTTTTTAGACTATACGGGATGTAGTTTTTCGCTTCATGAATCTATGCTCATTAATCAATGTTCATGCAGGATCAAGGCTTGGCTATTATTTCGTAAGTGTTAGATACACTGAAAAATATGGCTCATGACATGAATGAGGTTAGTTTTTTTACTCATTTCCTCTAATCACAAGCTATGAAAATAACATTGGGTTTATTAATTTGGTTATAATGTGTACAGGAATTGGACAGGCAAGTTCTGCTGAAGATAATTGCCGGTGTTTCGCCAAACGCATATGGTAATTATTAGTGCACCCTTTTTAATATAGATATCATCTAATAGTAAAATTGTGAAGTTTAAATATGACTTCAGAATAGGATATTACAAGGTGAATGGTAGACTACATGAAAGTTAAGTACTCTACTGAGGGTCACTCTAGAATTAATACATCTAATCAATGGAAACATATACAAGGGTTGATTCACACTGGTGAAGCTAAAACCATGTGGAATATTGGCAAAGGTAATGTAAGCTTCTGGTATGATCACTGGTATGGGGAGGGTCCGCTACAAGATTTATTAGCAACAGACATTGATCAAGACATAATGGTGAATGAAGTACTGGATCACAGTGGGGTGTGGCACTGGAGTAAACTTGAAGTGGAGCTACCTTCTAACTGCAAAGCTATGCGTACTTCAGAACAGATACAACTTGAATAAATCTGATGATAAAGCAATCTGGGATCCTTCTTGAGATGGAGATTTTTCTATCAAGTCTGCTTGGGGATTCTGAAGAATGGAATATGAGAAGATTGACAAGCTAAAACGGATCTGGTTCAAGGCAATCCCTACAAAGATTCAAGTCATGAACTGGAAAGTTTACAAATAGGTTTTAACCACCAACTCTTTAATTAATTTTAAAATATGTTTCTCTTCTTTCTAAATGCTGCTGCTGAATGAATGGGAACTGTGATAACATGGATCACCTTCTAAACAATGGGGATTTAGCGAACAGGATTTGGAAATACTTTAGTAATATGTGGGGTGTTCCATTCGTTCAAAATCAAACTGTATGGGCAAGACAAGGGTCATGGTGGAGTTTAGCTAATATGAACGTCCAAAGCTGTTCCCACTAGGTGCTTTTCATGTCTACTACTGTATTGAAATAATTAATCAAATAAGATTACTTTTTTTAACTCATCAGTTTAGACCTTAGTTAAATATTAATCAAATAATTTGGGGAATATTGTGTCCAAAGTAAAAAAAAACTGCTCCCATAGTAGAAAAAATGCACCAAAAGGAGTTGTTTCTGTTTCTTCTCAAGCCATAACATCATGAGCTAATCTGAAAGTAGTGTTTTCACTTTGGAGATATGTATCTCCATTCTTTTTTTATTATAGTTATATAATACATATTGTATACTTTATATTTTGCCCCAAATTCAAAAGTTTTTGGATGATGTTCGCAAATGACCAATTATGCCCAATGAGAAAGTACAAGCAGATGTCTTAAAAAAAATAAAAATTCTCCAGTTATAAAATTATAGTAACTAAGAACTTTCTGATAAAAATTTACAACTAACAAGTTTTGGCGCAGCGGTTAGGACGGTGCCGAATTACTGCACGGGTCCAAGAGCTTAATTGGAGAAAAAATGGTGATAAATAATAAACCTGTATTATCCTAGAAATCCACAACAAAAACTTGTACTTCATATAATAGTCACTGTATATATGTACACATGGAGAACTCAAAGAAGTATATTGAGCCAGGCTGTCTTTAAAGCATGAAACTGCACATCTAAAGAAAACTTGTTAAATAACTTGATCTATCTCTAGACACTTGCCGTGATCTACATTACATTAGAGATAGTAAAAATTTACAATTCGTTAATTTTTGCAGGTTTTGGAAGAGGTTTCATGGAGAATGAAGTTCATGCCATCACTTTTATTCAGTGTTGATGCGCCTTACTTCGATTTCCTCAATAGAGTGGGGATGGAGGAAATTCATTTAAGAAAGATAGGACTTTGGGATGTTTCTCATCCATGGCTCAACATGTTTGTGCCTAGGTCAGGGATTACTAAGTTCAGGGACTTGTTGTTGGATACCATCTCTCCACAATCATTTGAGGGTCCTGTACTCATCTATCCCATTCTAAGAGACAAGTAAGATACAAAAAATCCTTCCTTTTTGTCATTTATGTTTTTAGTATATAGACAAGATATTCCTAAACTAATTGTATGTACTAATGGATTTCGATGCACATAAAAACCGAATTGCTCATTGGCCTTTTAGACTCTTAACTTCATCTCTGATGACAATATATTTTATTTTATTGTAAAGTGCTCATCTTTACGTCTTTTAAGTTAATTAAGAATCTTGAACAATCACTTAAACTCTTTTTGTGTAAAGTACTCTTTCTATTTGCCAATCTGTGCATATGAATCCTCGTAATAACAGATTGTGGTGATAATTGCACAAAACATAATAAGCACTCGTAAAGCATTCTAAACCCGACCATCAGGTTTACACGGTATCTCTGAAGACAAATTCACGATCACCTTACCAAATTGTCCAACTCGACCAAAAAGCACACATAATGTTCTTGGTTTGCAGCAATACTATAATTACGAGTCATAGATTCGTAAAAGCTAAGGCATTCTTTATCAAGACCCGAATGACAAGGATTGATCATGACAACCAAGGTGACCCTATTGGGCTTTGTTTCCGTCTGCATCATGTCATAAAATAATTGAATGGCCTCTTCACTATTACGGTAGTTAGCCTTAGAAAATATATAGCTTCTCTTTTATTAATATATGTTCTCGAACGTAACCATGTCTGGTATTTGTTAGTAAACATGATTTGGAAAAAAAATGTTTTAATTTTATATAGTAATATTTTCTATTGGATTATTTGTGTGTACTTGGTACATTTATAAAGAGTATAGTTATGTATGTAGATGAGTTACTGAAATATCCAGACTTGTAGTCTTTCAATCCATTTGTGCAGTTTGTAGTTTTCAGTTTATGAGATTTATACATGCAGATGATTATTTTTAGCATTATATGTTTTTTATCATATCGATTACTAATAACCTTTAACTTGTACTTTGAAGGGGTCCTGGTGTGGCTATACTCGTTATATCATGGATTATTACTCTATATACCCTCTGGCAAAATGGTGGAGATGCATGAGATGGTTCCAGGAAAGCGATTTAACAGATACCATGAGCTTGGCCAACATGCTTTTGGGGAAAAATTTGGTTTATGGATCGTTGTACCCCCAATGATTTGTTGTTGAAGTGGGTGTGAACATAGTTTACATGGTAACCGGATGACGGTATTGTTAGGAATTAGGGTACCTAATCCCAATTCCTCGACCAAGAACGATAAACGGAAACGCCAATTAAGAAATTAAACGAAATCAAAACACAATGGTTTACCCGGAGGAGGGAAGTGGAAAACCTTTACATATAAAAATCACTCCTCGAATAATCCATTATGATGATCAAACAGGTTACAACGATTTCTCCAAGCTTCTCAAGCTTTAATGGAGTCTCTCAAATTCTAGCTCTCTAGAATTAAATTTATAGAAAAGATAGGCTAACAAATAACCTAAGTCCTCTTTATATATTAAATTACTAATTACAAGTAGAACGGATCTTGAGGTAAACTCAATGTCTCTGACGACCTTCCAAAAGGCAACCTAACACAAGTCCTTTGAACGAAACACAAACTCGTTCGAACGACTTTAATGATTAAAGGTTCCAGCCCTAGAAAACATACATGTCGTTCGAACGACATCCAAGCTCGTTCGAACGACTACTTCGGTCTCAAGCTCCAAAATGCAAAATCAGACAAGTCATTCGAACGAGCTCTATTTTTGTTCGAACGACTTTGACCTATTTTGAGTTCAACTTCAACAGCTCGAACAGAACTAACTCGAGTTTCTAGGTAACTAAACCAGTTCAAACTTCAGGTAACTTAACTAGTTCGAATCTTCAAGTAACTTAACCAGCTCGAATTTCAGTCGATCAGAACCAGTTCGAATCTGAAAATTTCATTTTCAATCCGTTTCAATCAGACTTCAATCCTCGAAATGAAGTAGCTCGAACTGAAACGACTTCGAACATAATTTGAGTTCATACCTTAATAATCTCTCTCTTGAAATCGAATCTACCGTAACCCATTTCTAGATCTCAAATGAATTGCTCGAACTGCCTGGACCTTCAACACCATGAAGACCCACTTACGAAATTTTACAATCTTTAACAAATCTCCCACTTGAAAATTTAAAATGTGAGGTTCCCGTAACTTTACCTATCTTCAAAGTAACCACATTTTTAACCGTGTCAAAATGAACTCTTCACACCAAAAGCTACTGTACTCATGCCTGTACTCATGCCTTTACAATCATTGATGCAATTAACCATTGTCATCTTGATACTCAAGTAGCTTCGGTATAACACCCCAAAAACTATAATCTTTTCTATGTCACTAACGTACTCCGTCATCACAAGTGAATACAACCCTACAAGCCGAACAAGAAGTACTCCATAGCTATGAGCTACAACCAAGTCTTCTTCGAATACATAATATTCATTATCAACATCTCACAGCTCCTACTTCATAAGAAAACTTTAGTCTCATGTAAACAATAACATACATTAGCAAACAAATCATAAATGAGTTAGACATACCTCGATCTAAACTCATATCTCATTTCATAGCCAAACAAACACGTGTTTTAAGCACGAAGTAACGACAAATGGTGCGTTACCAAATAACACTTCAACCAATCTCAATGTACTATGCCAATAACAACTTCTGCTTCACGTTCTTCCTGTTGTACTATACCATATGCAAATGATTAACCAATCTATCGGTCCAACTTATTGAGATAACCATTCTCACGATTTTTCAATCTCACCCATACTATAACTTGCATACGCAACTAGCATATCATCCATACTCTAAGAACGGATGATCCATGAGTTCTCAAAACTCATAACATCAATAATGGTCTGTGGAATTTTATAAATCCACCAATGATATAAACATATTTAACATCGAGCCTCATTGTTTCGGTGTATATCTAGAACACGCATATGAGCTCTCATGTATGAGCCTCCATAATGCAACTCCACTCCGTAACTATGTATCCATATAGCCGACTTACATACCCATCTTCAATAAGATCAATCATGAATAATTTTTTCATTCCGTATCAAGAATCACTCAATCCAAAAAACAAAACCACCACAATTCTACTAGCTTCACAACCGGTGAACCAAAACATCTTGATATAAACACCTGTTTCTTCTTGAAAGTACTTTACCACAAGTTTTACTTTGAACTGCTTGAACAAACTTGTTCACGTTTAACTTGTAAACCAACTTGTGAAGTAAAAATTTTTACCATCAATAATAGGATTACATCATATACCCGATATGACGATTGAGATCCCATCTCATCACCATCATCCATGGCAAGCTTCCACTTGCCCATGACCTCACCTTGTAAAGCCACCTTGTAGCCGTCACCAATACCGACTAGCCATAAACAATGTCGGAAGTAATGATAATAGGCCACAGGTCTCTAAACGTTGGTTCTTCTTTTCATTACAATCGGAGGAGTATACGGTTCTCGTTGGACCTTTTAAACCAATGGCTCCAACACTATCTCTGTAGAGATTTTTACATACTCCCATGACCCCAATAAATCTACTTTTCTGGTCCACTTATCTATGTCTTCACAAAAGACATCATCATTGGATATCATATCAATAAGTTGGATAGTTTTTTGATTCTTCGCATAGCAAGATCGATCACTAAAATCATCACAAGCATATCCAATGAACATGTATAAACTAGACATATAATCTAGTAATGATCTACTACTAGAATAAATGAAAGAAGTTTAAATGATTACCTCATTTTTCGTCTAAGTGATCTCTTCTAATAGTCCAATATCTAATGCATACCAAGACTCTATATCAATCGCCGAAACTATCGAATCCGCCTAAAACTGCTTTGACAACTCGATGAAACATTTTATACTTCGCACCCTTTCAGTAATCTTACGGACCACACTTTCAACCATACTAAACTCTTATGGTATTATTGGGATCTTCTCAAGTCTTTCAATCCCAATATATGTTAAATCTATAAAAAACCTATCACAATAAAATTAATCACTATCACCGTTAGACCCAAGACGCTTCAACATTGAACATGTCTCAATCTCAACCCAAGCTTTCCATCTAGCGAAGACATCAAACTAATCAGTTTTATTCTTCAAGAAATGCATATCAAGCTCTCATGTGGAATCACCAATGAAAACAACAAAACCATGAAATCCCCCGTTGGAACTAGCTCTAGTCGTTTCCCATACATCATCGTATAAGTGGCTTGATCCCATATTCCATTTTCTTCTCTTTCTAGAAAACCCAACTTTCTTTTGCTTCACCAAGATAACGTCTTTACAAAAGAATAAATCTATCGGTTTTAACTTGTTAAGTATTATCCTCGAGAACAATATTTTTATCCAAATGCTCACGTGACCAAGTTTTTCACGCCATGCTCTAGAGTCCACCATCAAAGTAACAACACCAATAATCTCATCATTAGCGTTACACGTCCCTGAGAACACATCTTATCTTTTGTCCCAAGCTAAAATAGTAGCATCCTTCATAATCGCAAAAACATCATCGCCGAAGGTAGCCAAAAGACCCAAGTCCGATAGTTGGCTTGAAAACATATTTCTTGCCATACTAGATACATATTGCATCGTGTCTGAACTTAACGAATTATTATTCGTTAATGCAATCCGAACATCTCCATTATCTACTATGTGATAACACTCATCATAGCTAGACAATTCGCTTTTACCCGACGTAATTTTTAATGGAGCAACCAAGTCTAACCTCGACCTTCTACAAATACCATAAGACAACCAACATGACTTATCCCGAGTACCATGAATCACATTACATGGTTTATCCCGAATATCACAAGTCATATCACACAAATCATTAGAAATAAGATCGGAGACACTATTGGAATTTTTACCTTCCTCGAAGAAAGTCACTGAACGACTCTTTATAGATTTTTTCTTCTTTGTAGATCTGCAATCTTTCTTCTTATGACCAACTTTACCGCAATTCTAACAAATATCTTGTTGATTACAATTTCATGCCTTTATGTGCCTTTTGCTTCCATTCTTCATATGTGAAACTCTCTTTCCTCTAACTTTAACATTCGAGTAATTACCCGATGTTAAGAACGAAGCTCCAAGAGGTATTACGTGAGAATCTTCACCATAGACTTCTACTACGTCGTTGAAAGTAACCCGCTTACAAGAATTTAAAACACTCATAACACACTTCAAAGAATTTAAATTACACGAAGTCGATTCAAACATCTTTGATAGCTTGTCCATCATCTCTGACACGGTACTCACTTTAGGCAATTTAGAAGAAATAAAATTGGAGAGTGATGAACGAACTTTACCTAGAGAGTATCTTAATCTAGAAGCTCCAATTCCAAACGATCTATATCGGCCAACTTTGTCGAAATCCCTCCTAGAAGAAAATCATAATCCTCCGCATATAGAAAATCTTCTACTTGCATATTCCAAATCCCAAAGTTCAATCGATTGGATTCATCAATTTCTAATTTCTCCATATCGGTCATCGCTCAAATCACACAAGCTTTAATCTTCGCTATGACACTAGTTGTTAGTAATTAGGGTAGCTAATCCCAATCTTTTGTCCAAGAATGATAAACGGAAATGCCAATTGAGAAGTTAAACGAAATCAAAACACAATGATTTACCCGGAGGAGGGAAGTGGAAAACCTTTACGAATAAAAACCACTCCGCGAACAATCTACTATGATGATCAAATAGGTTGTAACGACCTCTCCAAGCTTCTCAAGCTTTAATAGAGTCTTTCAAATTTTAGCTCTCTAGAATTAAACTTGTAATGGCATATTTTCTGGGAGGAAAACCTTTGTCAATACTATTCGTAAGGATTGCGTAATAAAGAGCTAAGCAACCAGGATTTTATGTGGAAAACTCAGTAAAATCTGAGAAAAACCATGACCTCGAGGAGGGTTTGATGTAAAATCTAGTAGATGCTAGTTATTACAAGCTTTCAGAGTGTTGTTAGGGTTAATGAGTGAAGATAGTAAGAATTGTGGTTCTTTAAAATCTATTATTTGCCTGTATTTATAGTATATACAGGCAGTTTATAAAAATAAAGAAATAATCTTCTATTCCGGGGGAAGTGGGTGAACTTTGTGGATTTCTAACAGTTCTTTCTTGACCAGGCTTCAACAACTACTTTTGGTAAGTCGAAGACTTATGGTATCTTCTAGAATGCTGAGCTGCCTTTGACTATACAATGATGAGCTACCTTCGACTATATCAGGTTGGCTTAATCTTGTCAAATCTGGGGAATATGCTACTACAATCGCCCCATTCTCGACAGAAATACTTAAAGTTGTGTCGAGGAGAATTTGGAAGTTGTAAAGTTAGTCGAAAGTTCTCAGAAGTTTGCAAAGTGGTATTTCTGAGGTCAAGGTGAATTGTATCTGGTCTAGCTGTTACCGAGGAACAATTAATGGGGTTTATTTAAACTGTTGAAAATAATGGGTTATAAATAGGATGTAATAGATTAAATATGTGGTTGTGGATTGTGAGGATGCCGCCCCAAGTGTGGCTGAGGGATTGTGTGGAGGATGGATATGAGTTTGCTGTTTACCGGGCAAAGGTAAGTTGTATGTTTGATCATTCTTCGGTTGTCACCAAGAGGCGGTTTTGCGGGAGGTATAGAGCGATGGGATGTTCATGTGTGGTGTGTCATCTGGGGAGTCAGGCAGGGAGTGTTGAAGATGGTGAAGGTTATCAAATTTATGGAGAAGTGGTTACTGCTCATATTGAAGATGATGACGTGGAGGTTGGATGGGCGTTCTCGGATCTTGGCGAAAGGAGGAGGTTTCTTGTAATTTTTTTGTTGCCTCCGTGGTAGTGGTGGTACTTCTCTCAGAAGTTCCTGGCCTTGCTTCTGCTGGAGGCAATGTCTGATTCTGGTGAAAAAAGAACAACTAGAAAAAGTGTCATCTCGAAGGGAAAATGCTAAATAGATGGTAAATGTAAATGAGTGATTATAATCTAATGAGATATGTATCAAATATAAGAATACAATGTAAGCAAATTAAGTAGATGTCAAATGTAATAAGGAAATTGATAAATGAAATAATTATTTTGTCGATCTTTTGTTGTGTCTGATTTAATTTTATGCAATTTTGTATTATGCTAGTATTTTAAGGCATTTGTATTGGATAGTTTGTAATTTGCAACATAAAGTCGAAGTTTATCTGACTGTGGGGCCTGTATAGAATTTTGAGGTTAATTGATTTTGACTCTGAATTTTTAGAGTTCCAAAGCAGAGTAAATGCGGGGTAGTTGGACCTGTATTGGAGGGGTTATAAATTGTTTAAGTTGTGGCAGATGTGAGTCAGTTTTGAATATGGTGAAGACGAGATTTTAGGCCCGAAATGGGGTGTATGGACGTGTTCAGGCGATGTACTGGGTGTTGCACTACCGATACTTTGGTTCCCAGAGCATGGAATGGCATTTTGATGATCCCGAGGAATCAGATTATGAAGGGATGAGCGAGGCAGAGGTGAAGGAAGCTGAGGAGGAATTTGAGTTTCGTGTGAAACTTCAGTTTTGGCGTCCTCCTAAACGTTGCATTGGCATATGGGCTCGAGCCAAATTGTTGGTGAAGAGGGAAGATGAAGCTGCAGCTAGGGGTTTATAAAGTGTAAATGTTTGAGATGTAGGCTTTATGTAATGGTTAAATGTTTGGACAAAATTGAATGTAGTGAATCTTGTCAGGAGGTTTTGGTGGTATATGATTTTGTGGTTGTGTTGTCGAATGCAACATGTACTTGTTATTGTTGGTGGTTATAAAGTGTAATGTTTGAGATGTAGGCTTTATGTAATGGTTAAATGTTTGGACAAAATTGAATGTAGTGAATCTTGTCAGGAGGTTTTGGTGGTATATGATTTTGTGGTTGTGTTGTCGAATGCAACATGTACTTGTTGTAAGTATGTGATAGAATGCATTTGACATGTATGCTAAAATATCGAATTAAACGTTTATGTGTAGGTTGTCGAAGTTTTTGTCCAAATATATAGGAATGTATAGGTAGAGGGTTTTAAATAGGAGACTCAACGTGAATTATTAAATGGCAAGATGTGGTCCAATAGGGGAGATCTGGATGTATAACGAACAAGATGTAATTTTGTTGCTCGACAAGATAAGAAGTGCATTGTTGAGTGAGAATGTAACAAAAGATACTCTTTGAGATATGGTAGGATTAGAGCAAGAGTGCAAAGGATTGTTGTTGTGGAGGAGGCTAAGTATTATAAATCTCGAGAAGAGAAGTATAAGGCATTTTGTTCAAGGATTTGAACGGTCGCGAAGTGGTGAGAGGAACAGTCACGTGGGGCCTATAAATAGGTCTGATGTGGGTGACTGTTTATTCTTCTTAAACTCATATTTTTTTTCTTCTGGTAACTGCCATTGTGCGTCTCTTGAGTGGTTGTCTACAATTGTGAAGAAGGAGATCCGTGTGTCGATTGAGAGAGCAAAGCGAACGAAAGAAAGGGATACTGAAGCAATGTGGAAACAAGGTTGGTAATTCTGGTTTTGTGTTTGTTTTTTTGTCTTGGTTTCATGATTAATAACCAGAATTAAGTAGGTTTAAAGAATTGTAGAAGGAATTAGATTGAATATCAATAGAGTGTTAGGTTTAACAAGTAACAATGTTAGGGTGTTGACGTGAATGGAGTTTGTGGCGACTGTTAATGGAGTTTGGTAGAAGAATTGAGTCGTAGGAGGTTATAGACGGGTTGGGGGGATTGAGAGGAGGGTAGTGAGCGATTTTGTTGGTGACGTTGTGGTTATGGCATATTTTGGGTGATCGGTTAGGGATACTGCGAGATTGTCGGGAATACGTGTTTTGATCGGATTTTGTGCCGGAGAAGGAGAGAGCAATATTGAATGGGAAAATAGGTGAAGGATCTTCGAGAAGCTGTAGAGTCTCCTGAAATTCGACATGAATAAAAAAAAGATTTTAATAAGTTATCGATGTTGATAAGTAAATAAAAATACATGAATAAAAATATTGGGCATATTTGTTAATAATCGAAGATATTTATATGACTAGAATCATATTAAGTGTATCGAGAATTATATAAAGAACATTAATGATGAGTAATAATATAAGATAGAAAAGAGAATGATGTGTTGGAGAGTTATTCTCGACAACTTATGATTATGAACATATGAACCTATGAATATATATATGTATCACATATGATAGATACTAACTGTGATAAAAATATGGAATCTTTTTGACAGGTTCGTTAAAATGGCTGAACCAACTCATATCGATGATAAGGGGATATACGAGAATCTTTAGCCGTTGCAGGTTGATGTAACTATATGTGCCCAACAATTAGGAGGTAGGTATAAAGTGAGATCCAGCAGTGCGGATGTCGCTGGTCTGGACCAGTTTAGGGTGGCACCCAGGGTTGTCAAATTGTCTGAGGAGGACACCGATGCAGATGTAGATCACGTGCCACAAGCAAGTGATCGAGAAGGTAGCGATGGTGGGGATGATGTTATTGAGGAGGGTGAGGATATAGGTTATAGTGAGGGTTTAGAAATAAAGGAAATTGTGAGCTTTAAGAAGAAATATGGTATTCCTGTAGATATTAGGTTAGAAAAGTATCAATATGACATGACCGATTAGAATGTTCCATTGGGAGGTATTCTCGTGCATCGAGAACAAATTAAAAAAGGGTTGAAGCTTCCCCTTTGAGCTGACCAAAAAAAGTTGATGAACTCTTTTGACGTTGCCCCTAGTCAGTTCTATCCGAATGTGTATGATTTGTTTAGAGTATGTGGGGCGATTAATGGTCGACTGGAGTCCAGGGGGGAGGAGTTGATCAGTGTCGATGATTTGTGTGTGTACTACATACTAAAGATGAACTTGACGAAGTTAGGTTACCGATATTTGGCGAGGTTCTTGGAAAGACCACTTTTTTATGATATGGTTTCAAGAGGAGGACGATATAGCGAGGAAAGGCTACTAGTTTCTGGTAATTATGAGTTCGATAAGAAGGATCCTGGGGAGCCTTTAAAGAGAAAGACATTTCATCTAGGTGTGTGGTAAGATAACTTGTAATTGTCGATATTGGAGATATTGATATTGTGTATTTGTGTGTAATTTTGTTTGTATTTGTGTCCAGCTTTGAAGGAGGTCGATAGAAATTTGGTAGTGAGAGAAGAACTTTACAGGGTAAGGAAGGGATTTTTCGGCCGGATTAACAATTTGGTTGTCGACCAGAAGTTTATGGGTAAGCTGTTCGAGGAGGCAGGGTTAAAAAGATCGAGGGCCAAAGGTGCTAAAATCCCAGTAATCTATGGGAAAATGTCTTCCAAGAACAATAGAGTTACAGAGAGCAGCCTTCTGTTGGAAAATCTTTTGCTGGCAGGTTATAATAATATATGCCATTCTCGGGGTATCTTTGGGTAAGAGGAAAAAGTATAGGGGAGCAAGTGAGGATGTTTCATCCCTACTTCCACACAAGAGGGCCACTCGGCAATCGATAACAGAAGAGGTGGCTAAAACTGTTAAGCCAGCTGATGTGGTGGACGGGCATCCTCCACGAAGTTCGAGTATTGTGACTCAGAAGAAAAAGGTAGGTGGAGAGACGTCGAAGAAAAAATTTGTGGTAGAAAATGAGGTCAAAGTCCAGCAGTCAATGGATGTTTTCATGTCAGGGACAGACATTCTGGAGGCCGAGGTTGATAATTGCATGGTGGGGGGTCAAAGCTTGGTATCCTTTCTTAATGAGGGTAGCCGCAACATGTCGAAGGTGAGAATTTTTTTGCTTTGTTGAGATTAAAGAAATTGGTATGTCATTCGAATACTTAATATATGAATGTTTTATAGATTGTGAACTTATTGACGAATGCCAGAGGGCGTATTGTTGGTACTAGTGATCTGGCTAATCAGGTGTTGGCGTATAAAAATATCAAGATGGAGTTGACGAGGGAGAAGGAATTGTTGATTGAAGATAAGAAAGATCTGAATGCAAGGCTCAATACCTACAAGCTGGATGTAAAAAAGGTGAGGGATGCTGCTTTTCAAGACTTGAGGAAGACGTTGGAGAAGGAGAATGTGGAGGCTTCGGCACTGCAAAGAGCAAACTTCGAGAAGGATGTAAGGGATCAAGTTGCTCAAGCACGAGAAGAAATACCGCTAAAGCATGCCAAGATTCTTGACGAGGTGAATGTTAATAAGCTCGATAAATGTAAGAAGGTCCACAAACATTTTTCTGGCCAGTATAAGGAGTTGGAGGGGAGGAAAAAGTTGTACAAGAGTTTGGCGAAGTTTTGTGGTGGTGTATGTGAATTTTTAAGCTCAGATGACAAAGAGTCAGGTTCTGGTGATGCTCTAGATGAGGTGGGAATGGTTCAGGACGCTGTAACGACAGATGCCGATGCATCTCGTCAAGGCGAATTAGGGGATCTGCCCGTGGTGGAAGGATCTTTAAATGTGGATAAAGTCATATCTTCCCCTGTAGAGTAGAAAATTATTGAAGTAGTTATCGAAGGTTGTAACAATGGTCAGTGAGACCGAAACAATTTGGATTTGTTAGTTTAGAATCAGTACTCTTTATCGAATTTAAATATTTTGCAAAAGTATGTTGACGTATAAGTATTTATATTTGATAACATAAATATTAATCGAGAGGTAAATAGATTGTTAGTCTGGATGCATACTCAATAGGTATGGATTGAGACCAATTTATAAATAATAAGGATGCGAGCTTGTCTTGAGGCATGCTTATAAAGTATGAAACAAGATCAAGTCGATATGAGAAAGATTAATGCTTGTCTAGATGTAACTAAGTTAGATCGATATCAAGTCATGAATAGTAAAGATATGAGCTTGTCTTGAGGCATACTTATAAAGTATGGAACAAGATCAAGTCGATATTAAAAAGGTTAATACTTGTCTGGATGTAACTAAGTTGGATCGAGATCAAGCCATAAATAGTAAAGATGTGAGCTTGTCTTGAGGCATAATTATAAAGTATGGAACAAGATCAAGTCGATATTAAAAAGATTAATGCTTATCTGGATGTAGCTGTAAAGTGGGATCGAGATCAAGTCATGAATAGTAAAGATGTGAGCTTGTCTTATGGCATACTTATAAAGTATGGAACAAGATCAAATCGATATTTAGAAAGATTAATGCTTATCTGGATGTAGCTGTAAAGTTGGATCGAGATCAAGTCATGAATAGTAAAGATGTGAGCTTGTCTTGAGGCATAGTTATAAAGTATAAAACAAGATCAAGTCGATATTAGAAAAATTAATGCTTGTCTGGATATAATAGTAAAGTTGGATCGAGATCAAGTCATGAATAGTAAATATGTGAGCTTGTCTTGAGGTATACATATAAAGTATGGAACAAGATCAAGTCGATATTAGAAAGGTTAATGCTTGTCTGGATGTAGTTGTAAAGTTAGATCGAGATCAAGTCATGAATAGTAAAGATGGTAGTAAATAATGTTTATTTGAAGTAGTGAAAGCTGTTACAGATAGTTATCTGTAAAATCTTTTTAACTGAGTTGTGTTCCATGAGAATTCGTGGTGGACCTCATCTTTAGTCATCAGCCAATATATGGCGCTGTCTGTCTTATCGTTGACGATGTACGGCCCTTCCCAATTTTTAGATAACTTGCCATAATTTTTAGGTCGAGTGTTATCTACAATTCGTCGAAGGACCAAGTCGCCGATGTCGAATGTTCGTGGTCAAATTTTTTTATTATAGGCCTTTTTTAGGGTATCATGATATCGTCCCAAGTTTGCAATAGCGTGGTCTTGGGTTTCCTCGGTCCAGTTTAGGTTGTAGAGGAGACTGGGCTCGTTATCTACATCTGATAAGGTTCTTCGTGCACTGGGGAGATCGAGGTCAGAGGGATGACTGCTTCAGTACCGAAGGCCAACATGAACGGTGTACAACCTGTGGAAGTTTGAGGAGTCATTATGTATGCTTAGATAACACTAAGTAGTTCATCGACCCATCTTCCTTTTTGTCATCGAGACATTTGTACAGTCCTGATTTGATGCTTTTGTTGATGGCTTCAGCTTGTCTGCTTCCCTGAGGGTAGTAGGGTGTGGAGGTGGAGAGTGGTATTTTGTATTTATGGAGGAATGCGAGGACTTTTTTACTGATAAATTGCTTTCCGTTGTCAGATCGTATCATTTGTGGGCAGCCAAACCTAGTAATGATGTGCTCCCGGAGGAATTTGATAACTTCATTCTCGTCTGTATGACAGAGGGAAACTGCTTCGACCCATTTTGTGAAGTAATTTGTGGCATCAAGAACGAATCTGCGGTTTCCTAATGCTGGGTGGAAAGGTCCGATGATGTCGATCCCCCATCGTTTAAATAGACAGGGGATATTACTGACGTATAAGTTGAGTACAGGGTTTTTAATGTCTAGAGCATGAATCTGGCACTTATAACATTTCCGTACAAAATTTTCACAATCTTGGCGCATTTTCGGCCAGTATAGACCTTGGGTGAAAGCTCTCTGTGCCAAAGATCATCCTGATATGTGAGCGCCGCAGATACCTTCATGAAGTTCCTGAATCTTTGTGTGGGCCTGTTTTTGAGAAATGCATTCAATCAGTGCTCCTCCCCCTGTGATGCGATATAAGATCTTATTCTGAACTGTGAATCTGGGGCATCGGGCCAATAGTGTACGGACTTCTTCTTTGTTACTGGGCAGGATGTTGGAGTTGAGGTATAAATAAAATGGTTTTCTCCAGTCGTCAGTTTCTTCGTCTTCTGTATCGGTGATCTGCATTGTGGATTGTACGCCGAGGCTAGAATGTTCAATGATTTTGATGTCTAAAGATCGTCTTTCACTGTCCCCGTACATGGTAACGATGTATACTAAAGCGTCAGTGTGGCAATTTTCTTGTCGCTGTAGATAAGATATCGAAACTTGTTTGAACATGCTCATCTTTGCTTCGACTAGAGTTGTGTACTCGACCATGTTTCTAGTTGTGCAGAATGTCTTGTTGTAGTGGTTGGCCACGAGTAAAGAATCGACGTAAACTGCTAATTCTTCTGCTCTGAGTGTGAGTACGAGATTGAATCCATGGAGTATAGCTTCATACTCTGTTTAGTTGTTGGAAGCATAGAAATTAAGCTTGATGGCTTTCTCTATGCGATGGTTTGAAGGTGTTACGAGGACGATTCTGATTCCTGATCCTTTTGGTCCCGTGGAACCATCGGTAAAGAGTCGCCATCCCGTACTTTTCGACCATGCGTCGGGCTCTGCGATGGAGTCATCTATGAAAATTTCTTTGAATTCTTCCCAGTCAGGGTCTTCGACAGGGAAATCGTCAAGGAAATCAGCAACTGCTTGTCCCTTGATTGATATCTGTGCTTCAAAGGAAATGTCATATTCCCCAAGAAAAATAGACCATTGTTAAACTCATCGAGATTTTTCCTTTTTTGAGAGTACGAGTTTGAGGGGGTATTTTGTAATGACTTTGATGGGGTGAGCTTGGAAGTATGGACAGAGTTTTTGAGAGCTGTAGACCAAGGTGAGCAATTGCTTCTCTGTGGTTGTATATCGTTTCTCAGCAGGCATAAGAGTTTTGTTGATAAAGTAATAAGTTTCTCTATGCCTGCGTCTTCTCGAATGAGTACAGAGCTGATGGATTCTTCAGTTGTGGATAAGTACATTGTGAGTGTCTCGCCATCAACTGGTGTACTCATGATAGGAGGACGCCCTAAGTACCGATTAAGATCATAGAAAGCTAGTTCGCAGTCAGGAGTCCAAATGATCTCCTTGTGCTGTTTCTTTGTAACTGTAGCGGGATCACCACGAAGAAGGAGGTAAAGAAGTTTGCATCGATTAGAGGATTTGGAGATGAAGCGATGAAGAACAACGATTTTGCCTGCAAATTGCTAGACATCTTTTTTTGTTCTGGGAGATGGCATTGCAGTGAGTACTTTGATTTGTGCTGGATCTGCGGCATTTTCTGGGTTGAGCTTTATTTTGTATTTGGGAAGGATATCAAAGATGGTTTGGAGGTGTACAGTGCGATCCTCACGCTTTAGGATTTTACAGATCATATCGTCGATATAGACTTCCATGATTTTGCCGAGGTGATCTTTGAACATTTAGGCCACCAGCCGTTGGTAAGTGGCACCAGTATTCTTTAACCTAAAAGGCATCACTGTGTAACAGTAGAGACCTCGTTCAGTAACAAAGGTTGTTTTTTCTTGATCATCTTCGGCAAGTGGTACTTGATTGTAGCCAGAGGCTGCATCCATCATTGATAGAAGTTCATGTCCGGCGACAGAATCGAGCAGTTGCGGAATCAGTGGTTGCAGAAAACTATCTTTTGGAGTGAATTTGTTTGGTTCTATGAAGTTAACACAAACCCCGATTTTCCTATTTTTCTTTAGGATTTCCACAATGTTAGACACCCATTTGGGATATTTGGCTTCTCCAATGAATCCAGCACAAAAGAGTTTATCAATCTCTTCGTTTACGGCTTTGCGAAGGCGAGGAACAAGGTTTTGTCATTTTTGAATGACGGCTCTGCTGTCTGGAAGGAGGTTTAGTTTATGACATGCTATCGAAGGATCAATTCCTGGCATTTCTTGAAAAGTACAGGCGAAGATGTCGATGTTCTTTTTAAGGAGCTGGATCATGGCTTCTTTTTCATCAGTTGATAGTTTAAAGCCGATAAAGGTGTGATGTTTGGGACCATCGAGGTCTATGGTTTGGAATGTTTCGGTGTCACGCTGCTCGAACACAGGGAGTGTCTCCTTCTGTAGTTGCTATGCTTTGAGAAGTTTTGTCGTGTGAGGATTTGTATTCCTATTGTCGCACATACGTGCGACTGCTTGACTACCTTTGATTTCATAGACTCCGTGGTCTGTTGAAAAATGCAAAGCCAGATGGTACGTAGAGGGTACATCTTTGATGGAGTGTAGCCAACTTCATCCCAGAATTCCCAGATATTTGGATTCTGCATCAATGACGAGGAATTTGGCCAATGTAGTTTTAGATCCAGCTTAAACTGGTTAAGTGATCTCTCCTATGGCCGATTCTTTCGACCCGTTGAATCCAGTGATAGTTGTTGTCGAAGCTTTAACAGAGTCGCTGAGTCCTAAGACTTCGATTGCTTTATGAAATAGTACATCTGTGGCGCTTCCTGTATCGATGAGTAGTGTATGCAGGTAGTCCTGTCCGATTTTGAGCATAATAACAAGAGGATCATCATGGGGATACTTCACGTGGGTAGTATCACAATCTTTGAAAGTGATATGGTATGGACGTTTGGATTTTCTCGATGTGGGAAGAAGTTTTGCAGATTTGTCTGAGGTGGGAAGAAGTTTTGCAGATTTGTCCGAGGAAGTCATTTTATAGTAGGATGTGATCCGATCATCTTGTTTTCTTTTCTTGCTTTTCTCAATCTCAATCATGTACAGGTGACGAGCTTGCCCCTGATTTTGATTTTGCTCGACGTCTCTATTTTTGGCCTTATACTCGAGAAACTTCTAGATGTCTACGACATAATTGTGAAGTCTTCCAACGAACAAGTTGCGGTGAAAGATTCGAATGAGAGAGTAGCAGTTGTCAGTTTCATGGCTATATACATTGTGATATTGGTAGAGAGATTTTGTGGGGATGTCTGCGATGGTTTGTGGTGCTCGATAACATTCATCTTCCTTTATCATTTGTAAAATAGCTGATAGAATGGTTGTCATTGGCGACAGAACTGGGACTGGCCTGTCTGGCCTACCTTCTCATCTTTGATTGTTGTCAGTATTTCTGCCGCGTTGTTTGGGTGCTTCAGTAGTTGCTGATTTTTGAGGTAGAGTTGAAGTTGAATCTCGAGAATGGATGGCAGAAGAGCTTTTCATCTTGTCCTTCTTCGACCGTTCTAATTTGATGTAATTGTTAACTACATCAATCAATTCGGTAACTGTCCGTGGTTTGTGCAGCGTAAGCTCTTTGCGAACTTTAGAGTCGATATGCAGGGCTGAGGTAAATGTAGGGATAACGATTTTGGGATCAGAGTTCCCAATTTTCCTTGTTTCTTGTAAGAATCATTTATAGAAACTTACTAAGGTTTCCTTTGCGCCTTGTTCGAAGAAAAATAATGAATCCACAGTTATCTCCTGCTCCTTAGCGTGAGCATTATTGGACTCGAACTGGCACTGCAATTGGCTGAAGGTGGTGATGGAACCCTCTTGGATTGTGTGAAGCCATCTAAGAGGTTCTTCTTTCAGAATCATATTAAATGGCTTACAGAGCATGTGATCGAGTTTAGAGTATAATCCTACCACAGCTTTGAAATGTCGAACATGGGTAAGTAGGTCAGTGAGGCCTGCATACTAGATGAATTTGGACATATGGAAATTATCTGGGATGGGCATAAGTTCAAGATGAGGGGAGATGGGGTTTGTCTCGATCCTGTCCAGAGCAGATTGTCTGCCTGGTATATAAGAGTTTATGGCATCGATTTTACTGTTTAGGTCGTCTAATATGATAAACTGTTGAGGAGGAATTGGTACTGCTACGATTTGGGGATCGAAATCTCCTTGACCTTCTGGTCCTAACCGGTCCCTGATTGGTCTTCTTTCAGGTGGTGGGGGAGTTTGATGACGAGTGCGTCGACTACCTTAAGTTATCGATGTTGAAGATGTGAGTCCAAAATACTGAGAAACCCTATATGGATTTCTTGATCTAGATCGAGAAGGTCGCAATCGATATTCTCTTGGTTGATCATCTCTTTGGGTTTCTCTGGACCGGTGATCACTTCGGACTCGTGGAGGTGACGCTTGTCTGACGGTGAGTCTATCCTGAGTCCTTCTTAGTCTATCTATCTCTTTCTGATGTGTCTGACTTTGATGGTTCAGCGCTCTTCTTCGTTCGTCTCACTTCACTTGAAGAGCTTCAGTGTAGATTCGTTGATCTTCTACTCATTGAGCTTTTTCTGTAGCCATTTGTTTTTGGAGTCGACTACTGTACTATGAAGGTCGACTATTCCCAGTATCGGATTGTTGTCATGATTTCTCACCGTGCTGGATTGGCTTCTGAGATTAATGTTGGTCATTATAAAGATGGTAGATATCGGCAAAGAAATGTGTGGTAATTCCCATAGACGGTGCCAATTATAATGGCATGTTTTTCGGGAGGAAAACCTTCGCCAATACTATTCATAAGGATTGCATAATAAAGAGCTAAGCAACCAAGATTTTACGTGGAAAACTCAGTAAAGCTGAAAAAAATCACGACCTCGAGGAAGGTTTGATGTAAAAGCTAGTAGACGCTAGTTATTACAAACTTTCGGAGTGTTGCTAGGGTTAAAGAGTGAAGATAGTAAGAATTGAGGTCTTTTAGAATCTATTATTTGCCTGTATTTATAGTAGATACAGGCAGTTTACAAAAAGAAAGAAATAGTCTCCTATTCCGGGGGAAGTGGGCGAACTTCGCGGATCTCTAACAGTTCTTTCTTGACCAAGCTTCAATGGCTACTTTTGGTAAGTCGAGGACTTATGGTATCTTCTAGAATGCTGAGCTGTCTTCGACTAAACAATGATGAGCTATCTTCGACTATATCAGGCTGGTTTAATCTTGTCGAATCTGGGGAATATGCTGCTAAAAACTCACAGAAAAAGATAGACTAACAAAGAACCCAAGTCCTCTTTATATACTAGAGGACTAATTTCAAGTAGAACGGATCTCAAGGAAAACTCAATGTCTCTGATAACCTTTCAAAAGCTAACCTGGCCAAGTCGTTCAAAAGAAATTCAAACTCGTTTGAAAGACTTTAACGATTAAAGGTTCCAGCCCTAGAAAATATACATGTCGTTCAGACGATATCTAAACTCGTTCGAATGACTTCTTCAGTCGCAATCTCTAAAATGCAAAATCAAACAACTCGTTCGAACGAGCTCCATTTTTGTTCGAACGACTTCGACCTATTTTGAGTTCAACTTCAACAGCTCGAACAATACTAACTCGAGTCTCTAGGTAACTTAACTAGTTCAAACTTCTGGTAACCTAACCAGTTAGAATCTTCAGGTAACTTAACAAACTTGAACTTCAGTCGATCAGAACCAGTTCGAATCTGAACATTGAAAATCTCATTTTTAATCCGTTTCAATCCAACTTCAATCCTTAAAATGAAGTAACTTGAGCTGAAACGACTTCGAACATAATTCAAGTTTATATCTTAACAGGTATTTGAAAAAGGCGTACGATAGATTGTGTCTAGGTGGCTACTCTTTATGCAGAGATATCAAGCTTACTTATTGGATTATGATCTATACAAGTCCTCACTTTCTTATTTCTCAACTCCCAACACCTAAATTTCAACTCTATTTGGGGTGCTTTTCTTGCCGTGGCTATCATGTCCTTGACGTACATATACTCTCATTCTCTCTTATTTATTTATTTTTCCTTCAAAATTATTTAAGCATTAAATTACAATTTCCCATTTCTTTTCATCTTAGAATGCTTCTCTAATTATTTGCATGTGCGACAGTTACTCAACCATAGCTTGGTCAGCTTCAATTCACAAAGGAATTCAACCAGACATTAGTTATGAGTCTTATGATTATAAAGCTACCACGAGAGCAGGAGCTGTATTTAAATTCTTTAGCGCTCAGGGTGATGTAGCCTTCTCATGCTTATGCAAGACACAATAATGTGGTGCTAGAGATTCAAACAACAATTGATTTTACCCCTGGAAAACCCTCCAAGAAACCAATGTGGAAGGGTTGTATTGTTGCATATATCGTTGTTTCGTTATGTTATTTCTCTGTCACTCTTATCGGTTACAAGGTGTTCGGTAACAGTATGAAGGGTAACATTCTTATCACTGGATTCTTATACCAAATCCCTCTTTCATTGATGTGGTACTTTCCACTAGTCATGAGCTTATTTTTTTATGTTCTTTTTCATTCACATTGGCTGGATTGCAGTTGTCTGTTAACTAAGTATAATACTCTGTGTTGATGTATATAGGTGGATAGCCGACAGTCGTGACGAGTACATAAGGGAGTGGTTGGATGCAATAAATGATGAGTTTAAGCTATACCAGTGCCATACAATAAGTGATTGAACCCTAGAAAATAAATAGCTAACATCAAGAAGCTCAAGACCTCTAAGGTACTTTAAGCTTAAAAAGAAAACTGACTAGATGTAGCAGAGGATTAACATGTTGTAGTTTCTTAAGATTCTATTAAATGAAAGTAAAGTGTTTTTTTATTGTATTGTGACATGGATTGTGGCCAAACCTCATTGTTTTCGATAAATGCTCAGAACTTCTTAGGGTCTATGAAGATTGAGGCCTCATGATACTCACAATTTGTATTTATATGAAGTTGGTTTAGTCTATGTTAAATTATATTGCCCTATTCTTTTTTATTCTTCGATAAGTAGGTAATAAATTTCCCCTCATTGAAGTCGGAATCTCAATGCTCAAACCCGGGGACGTTGTTTACTTCTTTTTTTTGTCAGCATGTTGATTTACGATTTAATAAGCTTTTAACAAATCTTAATACTGTTCAAGGAACAATATATGAGAGTGCTCAAAGGTGAAAAGAAGAGGAAATGTCACTTTTGTATCCCGAAGAGTGAACAATGCGACTATATCTCTTTGGGTGATGAAAACCAAATAATCATCACCGTCCCACATACCTTTGACCATTCACTCACCATTTTTATTATAACTTTGGTAATTCTTTGCATTCAATGTATATCTATGACTCAACTCTACTCACAAATGGGTGCCTTATTCATTGTTATGGATGTTAAGCATTTGACGGTCTAACATATGTATATGTGTAATGTGTGGTAGAGTTACGTTTGTGTAATAAGGCATTTTAACTTTGGTTGACAAACTGGGTCACTTATTGACTATCCAACCATGATATTGCAATACGAGTTTCCTGAAATTTATTTAGGATCACCTCTTTTGCTGGTTAAGAAATAATTCCTTATTGTAAGATTAAGATTGAGAAATCGGGGATGATCTAGAGCGTCGTTTGTTGTTTGCAATTGTGTGCATGATTTTTTTTAGAAAAATTGCAAGTGGCATAGGAGAATTCTTCAAATAGATAGGAGAAACCATCATATTAAGCATTTTTCCATGTGTTCTCATTACAGTACTTTAGTTTTCATTGGCAACTTTTAGCATAGTAATTTATCGAGAACGTATGTCTACAATGTATTTACCGAGAATGTTACTCATGAAATTAAAACGATGGAATTATTTGTGGGATTGCATATAAGTTGTCTAGATAGCTTATTGATGTTTATTCATGTGTTTCGATGGCAGAAAACGAGGCGTAAAATAATATGGCCAGCATCCATAGTCGAAAATCAACAATAAATATTTGAAACGTAATTGATCATTTCGCCGATTGTACACCTAATTTTTTTAAAAATATTTGAAATATAATTGTAGGCACGCAATAGCGCGTGCTCGTCTACTAGTCTTTTCCTAAAAATCAATCTATAATGACTAAATCCTCTTTGAATCATTTACCATGACCTTCACGAGCGTAGTAGTTCCCTAAAGATCTATGATTAAAATTCGGTACCAATTTAGAGGGCCCTTGGATAGAGTATGTTTCGAATGCATAGAAGTAGTAATCAACCTAGTTTTCATCGTATTCGCATCAAATAACCACAAATCCAAATAAAAATCTTAAAACACTATATATGTATATATATATATATATATATACTAGTGCTACCCGTGGCTCGCCATGATGAACATGTCGGCGCGCCTTCGGCGCTACAAAATTGTCCAATAACGCGCATTCAACGCTAAAACTGGCGTACCAAACTTTTGAGGCTTTAGTTAAGATAGTGGGCATCAACCTACGATTTTGCAAAGAACGCATGCATAACGATAGAGCTCATACATCGAAGCACCTTCAGCACCACAATTAATGCAGTTATGGAGCAAAACTTGGTGAATGTACAGGAAGAATGTCGATGGGCGTTTCAAAAATACATGACCAAGTCACGGTGAATATGTCGACGCACCTTCGACGATACTCTTATTTTCATTTCTCAATTCTAACACAACAAAGTGATTGCCACATTCATTTGATGGAAATGTAAACAATGTAAAGCAAATTTCAATATATGAGGAGTTTACCTTTTACCTAGTGAATAAAAAGAAGAATATCCATGGAACATAAATTCCCAATCTGACTCAAAGGAGACCCGTTCACAATTTCTTTATAAATCCTTGGCATAGGTTTTTCACGGTTTCTTGGTTCAAAAGAATCCTTGCAATAGCTTTCTTTCGGCTTCTTGGGATGATAAAGTCCTTGACATATTTTTTTCCCCTTATAATCGTTATCGATGTACTTACATTAATGAAATTCTCTTAGACTGAATGAATCCTTGGCTATGGTTTTCATTAAGAATTATAACCGTCATTAGATTTACTTGAGTTTAAGAAAATCCTCGATGGTATTCCGGTTAGCGGGGTTATTGAACTTGTGGCTGTGCATATATGTTTTTAAAGGATTGTGGAGTATCAACAGTTTACACACATGCTAGCTCCATCTAAAAAAGCATAAAAGTCTTACAAATAACTTCTGTAACCAAGTTACTATACCATGATTCATGAACTTCAACGTGTATTAAGACAAATATTTGGTTAGACCGAAGTCTAAAAAAGAGTGATATATCATTCATTAATTATTACAAACAGAAATTGTATACAATTTTACTTATGAAGTACAAACTAAAATTCGCAACATGGTACTGATGTTATTATTATCATTCTCCTTTCAGAGCCATCGTCGTGTTTTATGCCCAGCATTATGATACCAGTTTGAGTCCTATTAGGAATGATGTAGCTTCATTTAACCATATATTTGAGAACTTCCCTACCGACTACAAATAGAAAGTCTCGACCGAGATCCTGAACTTCAACACATTTATCGATAACCAAAAAAATATTGCGTATTCGACGATACATACCCACCCTTAAACAAAATATTTAACAGATTACAAATTTGATCTTGATTGGCAGAGAACATAGTAAATAAAAATTTGAGCTTACACATTTTTTTTATGATCACTCTCGTTCTGCCCAATAGTTACAATCCTAGTGAGTAGAGAGAGAGAGACTACAACCTCACATGAACTCTTTGGTATTGTGAAATTGGAAAAGATAGAGGGTGCCCTCTTTCAAACTCCCCAACTGATCCGTTTGTTCTTTTAGCCTGACTTGCTCTCTCGTGCCATATCGAACAGTCTTTCTTAAAATTGTAAATTTGATTCGACAGGAGACCTCGATTTTGTAACATCATGCGGAGGGAGATGATTGAGATGAGTAAAGGCTATCAAATGATGAATACAACATGATAAATTTATTAACCAACTCCGTGAGTTTCTATGAACTTTGGCTGCAACTTTACACACTGACAAATGTTATGTTTCTACACTGCAAAATATCAATAAAAATCTTAGTGAATTGAATTAGAAAACTTTGAAAGATAATCAACAATTAATAATTGCAAAGTTTGGGTTTTCTTACCAGGATTTCTTCAATGGGTTTTAAAATATATTCTACTATGTTTTGCTTTGGGTGGCTTTACTTTCTCATTTTTATAGGCAACGCTTTGAATCTTTCTCGCATTGAGAGAGAGAGAGAGTGTGTGTGTCATATCGAATTTGACATGTAAGTAGGATGATTAAGATTAACGACATGTTGCGGGTGATCAATCGATACAAATCAAAGTGTAATCAAAGCAAAACCTAAGATACAACTGTTGTATAACTAAAAATAATGCACCCCTTCAAATAAAGAAAAAACCTTAAAAATCTTGAATTTTGGCCTTGATTGCTGAATCACTACAGTGAGAATTGAACTGCCATAATCGATTAGGAGAAATGTTCACCGATTGCACTATCGAATTCATAAAACCCTCTAAAATCCCAAATTGAGATCTAAATCATCGCTTGCCAGAGAGAGAGAGATTCACTTCTAGATTCAAGAGACGGTTTTTCAAAGAGAGAAAAAGACATAATGAGAAAGAGAAATTTTAAATACACCCCAAACTCTAAAAGCTCACCCCATCCCACTAGTTTACACTTTAATAGTTAATGACAAGTATGGCCCCAAAATAAAAACATAAATATTTTTCAATCTAAACGTTCATCATTTCCCTAATTCTACTACATGGCTTAATTTCACTTAAGCCCAACAAGTTCTACTACTCTAGCTCAGTGACGAGGAAGAATAATTTTTTTAAACATTTTAAATGCTATATAATTTCAATTAGTCTCATCGTCTTTATATATAATTAAACAATGCAAGCAAAACTTAATTAAGAGTACAATCGGGGAAGTCTTACTTGAAGACTTAATGCCTCTAGAAATGAAGAGAAATGTTAAAAGAGAGTGGGGTGAGCTACATATTTATTTATTTTTCTTAACTTAATTTTGTATTTCTAAAAGAGATATGGTGAGCTCATTAACCTAGACAAATAAAAGTGGGGTGAGCTTAAATCGGGGTGAGCTAATTAAAAAATAGGGTGTATTTAAAATTTCTCGATGAGAAATAGAGTTGCGCAGAACAATTTCTTTGCAATGGGCAGTTAAGACTAAAGTACCCTTCTTCTATGTTTTGTCAAAAATATATTTAATTATGTTTAGTCCCGCCAAGGGTTAAACAGATATGGTCCGTCCATCTTGCTATTTCCAGCAAATCTCAAAGAAATAACATTAAATCTCATCCCTCTTTGTCTTTGAGACAATAGCAAACTTGTCTATACGAAAAAACACCATTCTCTAATGTATAATAGACTAAGTTATGAGCCCGTGCTAAGCAATGTTGGTTTAAAAAAAAATATATTTCTTATGTGTCTTCTTCATATTTTATGCATAATTTTCTATTTGAACTTAAGATTCTATATATTTGGGGCAATCTTTCTATATAAATTTAAATAATCACATCTAAATTAAATGTAAAAGCACTAAAAAGAGATACAATGAAATAGGGACATAAAATCGGACACACTTGTCAGAATAATAATAATCATGCTAGAATATAAATGACTAAATGCTATATATTGACAAAAATAGTCATGTTAACCATGAGTAACTTGTTTTCATTCCAAATTGATACAAATGTTGAAAGACGCTTAGACCAATTCCTCTAAGTTTGTAAAATGTACATTTCCCATAATACTGAAAAACAATTATCACGGAAAAAAATAAATCAAAGTATCGTTTTCTAATGCTAATCTCCATCAAACATGCAAGAAGACCGAAGTATTAATGATTTATTGAGTTATAAACCTAGAAGAAATCAAGATTAATTTACATAAGCCAAACTGGTATGGAGATAACATAAAAAATGAGATTAAAATGAATATGTCTCACCCATAATTTCCTAGACGTATTATGGATGAAAGTTCTAGATTTAGAGAGTGAGAGTATCATTACCCATTAAAGTAGAAGATCCATCTTAAGTAATTTCAGAACTCAAAACCCCAATACAGAGTCATGGATAATGCACATTAAATCCTACACATTGAAGGAATCAATAACGTAAAAATCCAAAAATCGAAGTAAGATATGGACTTATAAGATGTAAACACATAAAAGAAACATTAAATGCCAAGATCAACAACCCATCTTCAAATCCCCATCTTCAGCTTCCCACTTACCTAAGAGAGAGAGACTTCGGGGAGGGAAAGTATTCAGGAAATTGTAAGACCTAAAAGCATATTACAAATGCTCAAACTAAAAATACATTCTTAAATTTAAGAATACCTACTTTAGAGTAACTTCAAATTTCTCCAATCAACCTACAATTCAAAATGTAAACTCCAACTATGATTTGCCCATTTTCTTCATTTGTTCATACTTATAAATTAATGCATAAGAGAGAAAGAAACATGATTAAAGATAAATTATCCATTTATTCTAGATAAAAACTAAAATTATCCATTTTACTTAAGAAAACATAAAACTCTTTACTGATATGCCCATCTAACTTCTTCTTTTTCTCAATTTAAGATCCCATATCTAATGTACTCATTAGATCTTGTGATAAGGAATAGTGTCGAGCGAGTTTATCTTGATAGAGTTTTTCGCTAACAAACTTTTTTTCCACTAAAAACTTCAATGAAAAGCCAACAAAAATGAAAAACAACATATATTTAAGCAAAAGAAAAAAGAAATGGAAGAGCGCTATATCTTGAAGAACATAAAAAGTAATTTGCACTTAAGGGCAATTTTCTCTCTCATGGCCTAAAAATATGGAAAGGGCATCATAAAGAAAGGATTTAGAGTTGTTAGATGGAACCCTCTGAACTCTCCATTATCCTCAATTATCCAGAGTCGCTCCTTGCCTTCAATTGAGCTAAACATTAAACGTGGAATTATACCAAAACATAAACTCTAAGAAGGAATCAAAATTACTATATTTTTACAATTCACCTTACTTTTTCGATTATATTTATTTCTAAAAGTTGTAAAACATGGTGATGAGCCAATGTCGAAAAAGAGATAAGATTCATCCACTACTTTTTCTCTCTATAAATTTTGACTCAGTTTAGTGAAGGGAATCAGAAGGCAACCATTTATAAGTATATCTTCGTGATCTGGTAAGAGTTTCTAATCTGGTCAGTCTTTGCCATATGGTAGTTTATCTCCATATCAAAATGTAACTTATCTACTTCTAAGTTATTATTCTTCTTCACATGCTTTGGTTTCTTCTGCATTAATGTTAGTTGCCATCCCTAAATTTAGGGAAGAAGAAAAGGCAGGGAGAGAGGAAAAAATAGGGGAAGTACGTATCACAACAACACGTTTTGGAGCACGACATAGTGTACATATGTGAGGTAATAAAATATATATAAAAAAAGGATACATGTATATGTGAAGAGTTCTACACTTGCAACTCTTGCAGTTTGGTCTCATCACCATGAAAATGAAGAGTTTTCCATTTTGGAGCACATGAAAATATAGTTGTAAGCCTTGTCTATAATCCTTCAACTCATTAATTCATAGTTTTCAGAACCGTGTAAATTACACAAAGCAAACATTTCATCTCAAGTTTTGTTGGAGATGCAGGGGATCGAACCCAGTACTTCTCGCATACAAAGTGAGTGCTCTACCATTTGAGCTACATCCCCATTCTAGGAATATCATATTTTCCCAATGGGACGATGTCGAAAATTTTAAGATTATTCATGAAAAATATAGGTACAAATAATTTGATTCCGAGAAGAAATGACAATTTAAATCCATGCAAATCATCAGTAAAACGAACAAAGCAACTTTGGGTATACACACACTGCAGACATTGTTAAACATCAGGCTTAGGCATATCCAATCCTAGTTCTTTTATTTACTAAAAAATTATTTCAATAAAAGTAACTCGAGAGAGAAAGAGGAAAATCATAAGAGAAAGAGGATTGATGTTTTGGTCTGACTAAATCTATATACTTCCATGAAAACCTGTAACTTAATACTGCCTAGACCGTGATGTCACCCGAAATCCCATACAAATAAATATGTTCCAAGCACTATAGTAGCACGGAGGAATAAGTTCTAAACAAATAGATAAATAAACTCAAATTATCAAATAAACATAACACGTAATAACTCTTGCATGGGCCCAGTAGTCCAAAATTATAGAAAGATAATATCCAAATGATATAATCATCTTATGAAAAATCAACTAATGGATATAACTTCATAACATTAAGAAATAATCCAATTAGAATATCGTTTGTGATGAAAATACATGTTATTCATAACTAAACAATACTAAGGAAATAAGAGAGATTGGTCAAGAAAGCCTCATATGTGTAGTAACTTTAAGCAGTGTTTGATTAAGAGAGCCTCATATCCATTGTAAATTATGTGATACATAGTTTCCAAACATAAGAAAGAACAACAATTAGTCCAGTTCTTGCTCCATTTAATTTAAATGGATAAAAAACTGTAGAGCTTACCTTTGGTTAGAAGTTTATGATAAGAAAATGTTTATGCAATGGGTAGCAGATAGGTGCACACCCGTTGATGAATCAAACCATCAAATTTTGGTTTATAGGGCAAATACTCTGACCTGAAAGAAAGTGAAAGCAATCTCAACCATCTCTAGCAAGAAGATCAAGGACCTACAAAATTTAGGAATCAATTATGTTTTATATCAATAATTACTGAAACAAAATAAACTGATTATAGATTGATTCTGAGAGAGATGGAGAGAAAGAGAAAGAGATAGATAGATTAACCACCTCGGCGAAATCTTCTCTACTACAATTGCATGTAAACCAAATCAAATCAAAGATGAAGAACAACCCTAGAGATCAAACATGTAATCGTAAACAACAAAATCAAAGATAGATCGGATAAATACGTGAATTTGTACGTACCTTCTTCTGATTTTTGGATGAGCACTTTGCAAATATAGAATACTCTTTAAAACTGGGCCAGTTTGGTAATATGTGGGACGTAAGTTCTTTCTAGGAACAACTCTAACACGTTTTAAAATCGCGAAAGTTTCCTCTCGTCTCCAACTTGTTACCCGACTTTATTGTGAGTGAAGAGAAAGACTCTCGAAAGAAAACCAAATAAGTCTCTTTTCTGTCATAGAGAATCAACTCTCTCTCTCTCTCTATAGAAGCATAACTGCCATGAATTTTCTCTCTCTAAAAACAGAGCTGCGATGAATCTCGTTCTAGCTTCGTAAGAAAATCTTTTATCTTTTAAGGTTTAAGCTTTGGAAATCTCCAAATTCAATTTCTAGGGTTTAGGAAATGGGAGGAAAATGTCTTCATATGAAGGTGAAGAAGAGAAAACTCTGGCACAAAATAGCTTGCAGAGACAAATTTCAAGTCAAAGGAGACGATTCACTTAAGAAGGTGGAGTCTGGAGTGGAAGCAGAGATGAATCCTTTGCCCATGATAAAAATCTCTTTGGGATGGGCAGTTCTACTGTATCGAATGGGAATGCCTGACAATGGTCCAAAGCTAATGTCCATGTGAAATTCTCGGATAAAAGCTATTGTTCAATGCCATCTCCTATTTCAATGTCATCTACTATTATCTTATAGCTTAGCAATGATAAATTTTCGCACAAGTTGTGAAGAATTGAAGTAGTTTTGATCATCTATTTTTCCAACTCTCTTCGTTTCACTATTAAAGTTCTGATTCAAGCTATCTTAAATTGTTGCAGGTGAAATGCTCGAAGCAAACCAATAATCCTACATTGTAAGCCTATCGATCTCTCAATCTCTTTTGAGTAAACTATGTTTCCTAATTCTAAATTCCTTGTTTCAAAATAGACTTATGTTTAATGGCGCGTGGTGATGTATTTGTTTTCAGCTTGCAAGGCTAGAGGAGCTACTCTTCGAGTTCATTTTAAGGTACGTTGATCTTTTATGAATTTAGAAAAAACGTTAATGATTTATGGGATCTGTTGAGGTAAAACAAATCTGTACTTGCAATAGACTCAATTCTCTAGGGATCAAAGTACAGGCTATATAAGATCAAGCTTTTTTTTAAAGTAGTTTAGAGATCAAAGTACAGGCTTCTCTGCAATGCCTAGCTAAAAAAAAGTAGCAGTGGTATCTTTTTCACTAGCAGCAGTAGTGCCTTTCCTTGAGTGGAGTTAAGCGAAAATTATGAGCAAATGTCTGGGTGGGAGGGAAAGAGAGGTGCAGTGATGAGCTAGGCTTTCTTTTGGTGAAGCATATGCCGTCGTTATCTATTTTCATTGCTAGTGGTTTAGTCCTGTGAATAACCCATCCTCTTATTCCTTCCTAGTGCAAAAATTCCATCAACCCAATAGTAAACCCCGCCGCTTCTTTACGCTTCATTGGCTGACTTACTTGACAGCCTACCCTGCCACGGCCTGACCAAGGGAGGACCGACTAACTAGCCGCTCTATCTATAGATGTTGAGGTAGTAACGTACAAGAAATATAGGTGAGTTCTGAGGATAGATGTTACCGAGTCTTTAAAAAGGTCATCGAACATGCCTAACAATCGAACTACATTATGCTAGCAAGAACTGATACCAGTTCCAAAATACATTACAAAATGGTTCTCGAACAGCCCTACTATCGTAAATGATAGGATGCACACATATGCACTGAAATTAGACTAAACAATGCAGAGAACATTTATAAGAGGAAAAGGATATATGGATCAAAACCTCGGTTATAAGTCTCAACTGTTGAACGTAGTCTTTACCAGGAAAGAGTGGCTCCCTTTTAATAACTTCCACGAAAATGCAACCAACTGACCAAATATCAATGGAGGTAGTATATTCTGAACAGTTGAGAAGTAGCTCAGGAGCTCTATACCAACGAGTCACAACATATTCTGTCATGAAATCAGTATTTGGACAGACGATTTGATGCGGACAGACGAGAGCGTATAAGAACTTAGTGGACCTTCTTTTAAACTTACTAGTCCTTCTACAAGTCCAATACATAAAACTGCAGCCAAGGCTTCTGTATCAGCAGTGCAATGTCAGCAAGAATGCAAGCAATCATGAGTGACGGCAATGAAAGTCCTAAGAGACCATGGTCAGATCTTCCTTACGATATCCCCCCGTGAAGCACTTTCACTCAAGTTGCTCATCCAAATAACTTCATCACTCAGGAACCCTGGTGATCTGATCTGTTGAGGTAGCACTGATATAAAATCTTGGACCAAAGTTCAGTATCAGCTATACAGTACCATTGGTGGTATCAACCCCATTAAATAGCCACAAAGAGTAATACAGAGGATTTTTTGGGGGGTTTCTTTCCTCCAGCTTGCAGTGCAAAAAAAATTAAATATACAGAGGATTTCTTAGAGGTAATGTGCCAAAAAAATATACAGAGAATTTCTTAGAGGCAATCTGCATCTTTAAAAGTCACTCTTAAAGTAGATGGGTAGGGCGGGGGTACTATAGGGGGAATATTTACACTATCCAAAGGTTTCCCCTCCTTGCTTTCATGGAGTCAGCCAGAAATGATACTAATACATATGATTAGGGGATTCCTATTGGGCTATTGATATTGGCAGGGGTGCCAGTTATTCATTGGAAGGCTTCTTTTCAACAGGGTTGCAACGAATACTTCCAAGCTGCTCTGCCTGAATTGTAGTGGTGTTAAGAGTAGTATGTGAGACACATAGCTTGCCTTTAGCACTGACATGGGTCTCATGCATTAAACAAGGGAAGGAAGGATGCCGACACTTTGATGAGAACTACATTTACAGTGTTTCCACTATTGATTCTGCTTTCTATATAATTGATCCTTATATATTGGGATTCACGACAAACCTGTCGTGCTTTTCAACTGACAAAACAGCCTTTAGCTAAAAGGATTATCCTCTTTCTCACTATGGAAGAAGTCTTTGGGTTACAGTGAAGTACACCGATGACAGGTCAAGAACGAAAGACATGCTTTTAACCAGGTTGGAGATTGAAATGGCGTGTTTCCTTCTTTAAGTAACTGATATCTTGCTCATAACTTTTATATATGTTATAGGTGCACAATCTGAAATTCTTAAAATGAAGTACTCCGAAGACATGCTAAGAGCAAAATCCATATTTTCTATCCAAGTTGAACAATCAAAAGGCATGTTTCCTTAACTATCTGACTCCAAGTAGATATGTATATACTGATTCATTGATAGCTTAATAGATATTGCTTGATGTTATTATATCTTTTGCTTGATGGATTATCTCATGGCCTTATTTACATGCACAAACTTATTGCATGAGGTTTCAAAGGGAAGATGAAATGAGCTAGTCCAATTTGCAATAATGCTATAAAGAACATGTTCTGTCATTCCTAAGGCTTAATCCGGGACTACTTTCTAACTGATGTTGGCAAATCAAGAGCTTTTAGATTGGTTTATAATTTAAACTAGAGAGGCCCCCAAAATTATTACAAGTCACTATGTTGCTTCAGATCTGAAATTACAGTTAGTACAGATGGTATTGTGGCTTAGCTATGGATATAATCAGTAGGCATTTTTATTTACTCGTATTTTTCTCACTCTTGGATTTTCAGTAAACCCTTAGAATGTGATTTATGATCCTTCTGTGTTATTTCCCTACATGAAAGTAATTCCCTGATGACTCCAAAGCAGTAAGAAGTCTCAATTGATTGTGATGACTTCATCTCTGTTTATGTTTTAGAACTTGTAACTTGTATAGCATTGTCAACTCTTCAGCTTTATCTTTATTGATTTCATTGCTACAATTAATTTTGTAGATGTTGCAAGGTAACATCTGGGTAGATTCAAACTCTCGTGGCCTTGCTCAATCAATAGCCTTCATTCTCAGATTCTAACTCGAGGTCCTGGTGGCTTCTTTTAACCTGAAGGACCGTCAGAGCGATGCGTACATTAGGAGTTAATTAATATAAGGAATTGAAAGTGCAATGTGTGTGCATGCTTATGTTATCAGTGTATAAATCTTGTAAGTGTACATGCCTTAACATTTTCAAGAACTATGTCTTCTTCAATACCAGTTAGTAAATAAATTATGTGTTTATTAGTGGATCTATTTTTTCTTTAATGTTTTTGGTGTTTTATACAAAGTCTTTTTTTATGGGTCTGTGCTATCACTTATGTCTCATTCTTCCCAATATTATGATAAATTGTTATATACTGGATTATTGGTGTTGTTAAAAGCAAACTAATGGTGCAAACACCAGTTTCATGATAATAGAGAATTTTTTTAATTCTAATCTAGTTATGTATCAGTAAATAATTGGCGAGAATCACCTCCCAAATAGGTCAAATTTGAATTTAATTTTGTTTTTGTTTTCTTTTTAAGAACCCTTTTGCCACGGCCAATTTTGTAACAATTGAAGTATCATTTGCCACGGAACTGCCACAATTTAACCTGTGGCGAAAGGTTACTTTTGGCCACGGTCAGATTCATGCTTGAGCATTAGCCACACCACCAGTTGACACGACCCTAGGCATGGGTGTAGTCGTGGCGAATGTTATTAGCCACGACCAAAGCGGAGGCCATTAACGTTAATTCTAGTAGTGATTAATGCAATAAATAATATTACAATCACTTGCACGTATTGATGAGTGTTTTGTTATAATTTTGAGTACATGTATTGATGTTTTTAATAAATTTAATTTGAGTATTTTATTAGAAAAACTTAAAATTAATTATAAAAACTAGTTTACGATACAAGTATCCAAACAACATACAAGTCAGAACCAGGATAACAGGTAAAAATGACCAAACAACATATTAAACTGAACTAGTTCAGGTTTATACATATTCAGGATAGGCCAGCTAGGTTTATCCTTGGCTGTCCCAAAAATTTAAGTATCCAAACAACCTAACGTTTATTAAAAGATTCCAATTAATACAGTGGGTTTCTTTGTTGGTAACTGTAAATCAGTTACAAAGAGATGGGAGAAAAATAATTGTTAATCAATTATGTAGGGATGAGACTTGAGAGAAGATAATGCTCGTAAACAACAAAATCAAAGATAGATTGGATAAAAACGTGAATTTGTACGTACCTTATTCTTCTTCTTTTCTTCTTTTTTTTCTTCTAGTTTTTGGATGAACAGTTTGCAAACATAACGTTTATTAAAAGATTCCAATTGATACAGTGGGTTTCTTTGTTGGTAACTATAAATTAGTTACAAAGAGATGGGAGAGAAATAATTGTTAATCAATTTTGTAGGAATTGAGACTTGAGAGAAGATAGTGCCAAATCGTTAGAGAAAATAGTAATGGCCCCATTTTTTAGGATTTTATAAAGACTTCATTATATAATTGTCAGATCAATTGTTTAAATTGCCACATAGGACAATCGCTGCCACGTAGGACAAAACTGAGATTTATAATATAGACTAGGTTATGAGCCCGTGATATGTGTAGATGCTTAAGTTCTAATACTAGATAATTTGAGTATGAGCATAAGTGTTAATTTGTCCTGATGTGAAATTAATGGAACTTATTCAATCTTAACATTGACAGTATTAACTTATTTACTTGACATCTTGGTAAGAAAAAACTTATTTACTTTGCAGTGATAGAGCTGCAAGACATGAATAAATTGTTCATGTCAGTTCAATATAGGCACCTTAATAACATTCCAAGTACTTTTGAAACTGTGTTAGAAAATTAAGAATACATTGTTCTTTTAAGAAAATTTCTCATATAATTATGTTGGTTTTGCTCAACAGAGCTGAAGAATTTCAATGTTTCTCCTAGGCAGCTCTCAATTTTCAATATTCAATGATCCATTTTGCTTGACCAATTCTTTACATTAAGATAACTTAAAATTTGTCATATTCAAATTTTACTTCACTTCACTTCACATTTAGGGTGACTCAATTTTATCAATGCTCCTAAACATGTACACCTACGGAGTTTAGCCATTACTTTCTTTCATTAATCAAACTCTTCAAGAAAAGGGACGTGGCTGAATTTCCAAACATGATTGCAGAGTAACTTTTCCCATGATACTTCTTACATGTATATGCTATTCAGCGAGCCTCCCCTACTTATGATATGGTGCTTCTCTTTTTTCTTGACATGATATGATGTTTTCCTCCAAGATCTATCCCTTTGTGATGGCTTAAAGTGTATTTTTCCATAATTGTGAAAAAAAAAACATTACATGATTAAAAACAAGTTTCCTCAGTATGCAATATTGTTATTTGCTAAAATATTCATCTAACCTCAGTAGCAATTCCAAGTATGAGAAGCCAAACAACTCATATAAGAATACTTACCACCATGTTGATTATGTGGTGTAATTTGTTTACTACCATTTTGTGTCATTTAGGCTCACGGTTAGGACTCGTCTTTCTCTAAATGCATTAACCTAAAAATTATAAGTGCAAGACGCTTCTGTATTGACCATAGTTAGATCAAAACATTGGAATATATTAGAACATTACCACCCAGCTCTTGAGAGCTGATTTATTGACTTTCTCGTTCTCCTGCACTCCTTTAAAAAGACTCATTGTTTTTTGAGCATCATCGTCTCTCCTAAATCGCATCAGATCCTCTAGGTAGATATACCTATCAAGGAAACACATAGTACATAAGATTAGCCGTCTATGTCTTAAGTCAAAATGGAATTGGATAAAAATGGGGGTTCATTACTAACTTGGACCGATGATTTGCAACAATGGTAAGAAATTTCTTTACAGTAGCTTTTGGTTCAATTTATCTTCTAATCTTTGTAGACTCATCTTCATGAAAGCAGCCAAACACTTTTTCGTCCAACGTCTCTAGAACCTCATGTCAGACTATATTCATCAACCTTTTCATGTTCCAAGCTGAAATATTTT
>JACGCM010000389.1:0-33128 GCA_014058105.1 Kingdonia uniflora | reverse complement strand
GTAATTTCGCTTGGCCATTGCCTTGAGGGTAGTAGGGATTGGATGGTGAGTGGATGATGTTTTATTTTGTTGAGGAAGGCTACGACTTTTTTACTAGCGAACTGTGGCCCGTTATTGATCCGAATTAGGTAGAGGCATCCAAATCGTGTAATAACGTGTTCCTAGATAAAAACATGACCTCTTCTTCTTTAGTTCGATAGAGAGGAACTGTTTCTAACCCATTTTGTAAATATATAGTTTTATGTGTAGGAATTGTCGGTTACCTGGAGTATTGGAATTCTCTAACGAGATCGAGCGCCCACAACTTAAAAGGCCCGAATACCTTGCTTGCATGTATTTTGGGGCAGGGGCGCAGATCATGTGTCAATGTCGCTGACATGGTCACATTTACTGAATAATCTTCTGCTTGCTTGTGGATTCTTGGCTAAAATACTCCTTGTGTAATCGCTCTGTTAACGAGTGGTCGACCTGCGGCATGGGCCACAAGTTCCTTCATATAATCTCTGAGCATTCCATCTGCTTTCTTCTTCTTGAGAGGCACTTAAGATAAGCCCCTGTGATTGAGGGCAATAAGACGACCGTTCTAAACTGTGTAACACTTCAAGCTTTTGATCAACTATCGGCGCTCTTTTGGATTTGTTGGAAGGGGCCCGTCACATTTGTTTCTTCAGGCCAGGATTGGCAACAAAGGGCTTTCCTCAATCTTCGTCCTCCTTTTCATCGCCCCTAGTGTTGAATGTGCATATAGAATGAAGATCAATGCTGGGGCTGATATTACTTTGATCTGTAGATATCTGGCTTCTTTACCTAAGACCCCGGCTAAATAAGCCAAGGAATCGGCGTATCAATTTTTACCGCGAGGGAGATAGTCGAGAGTTCCTTTTACAAATTTGCTCATCCTATAGGCAATGAGGGCTGTATACTCGATCATCTTACTATTCTTTCTATATTATTTTAAGTAATGGTAGACGATGAGTAGAGAATCTGTATAGACTGAGAGCTCAGAGATGCCAAGCTCGAGTGTAAGGTCGAGTCCATGGATTAGAGCTTCATATTCTGTGGCATTGCTGGAGGCTTCAAAATCTAAGCGGATCAATTTCTCGATTCTGTCGTTGGAAGAGGTAATCAGTACGATACCAATTCCTGACCCTGCGAGTTCTGCTGAACCATCTGTAAGAAGTCTCCTCCCTTCCATTGTAATCCATTCAGTTCGCTCATCAAATGCTTTGGTGGGGGATCTTCTGTAAGGTCGGGATCGTGCTCCTCCCAATCGGATCTTCCACTGGAAAATCTATAAGAAAATGGCAACGGCCTGACTTTTTTCTAAATGCCATTGTTCGAACTTGATATCATGTTCTCCCCAAACTGACTGACCATTGTTGCACTCTTCTTGATTTTTCTTTTTTGGCAAAATTTCTCGAAGTGGGTACTTCATCATGAATTTGACTGAATGAGCTTGGAAGTAGTGCTTAAGTTTCTGTAAGCTATAAACAAGAGTGAGAAGGAGTCTCTTAATTTTAGAATACCTCATTTCCGCTGGAGTGAGGGTTTTGCTAATGAATAGACTTTCTTTTCGATCTTCCCTTAGAGTCGAATGAGAACCGAGCTGATAAAGTGTCTGTAACTACTAGGTAGATGATCAGTTCCTCATTATCTACCAGGGTGCTCATGATAGGAGCCTTCCCCAGATAAGTTTTGAGTTCCAGAAAAGCTGCCTCACATTCTGAAGTCTATTGGAATGTTTCGTTGGGCTAAACTTTTCCTCGTTTGGTACAACCTCTGAGTAGTAGGAATAGCCAATGACAACGATCTAAAGACTTAGAAATAAATCGGTTGATAGCGGCAATCTTGCCGACAATTTTGTGTACGCTCTTCATTGTTGTTGGAGATGGCATGTTGAGGAGAGTTTGAATTTGATTTGGATCGGCCTCAATCCTCTTCTTGCTGATGAGATGGCCGAGGAATCGGCTTGAATATACTCCAAATTAATACTTATTTAGATTGAGTCACATTTGGTAAGATCGTAGAATGTTGAATATTGTGGTTAGATCTGTGATGCGGTCTTTTGACTGTAAGCTCTTGCATAGGAGATCATCGATGTAGTCTTTAACAATTTTTTTAGGTGTGCTTTGAACATAGTCGTTATTACCATTGATAAGTTGTGTCTCTATTCTTTAGTTTGAAGGGCATGACTTTGTATCAGTAAAGTCCTCTTTCAGTGTTAAAAGTGGTATTTCCTGATCTTCCTCCAAGAGAGGTATCTGATTATATCTAGAAGCAGCGTCCATCATAGATAAGAGTTCATTACCTACCGTAGAATCAAAAATTTAATGGATGATTGGAAGAGGGAAACTATCCTTCAGAGTGTGTTTGTTTAAATCAGTGATATCTACACAAACTTGAACCTTTCCATTCTTCTTAGGAACTGCGACGATCTTGGAGATCCAATCCGGATACTTGGCTTCTTGAATGAACCCCACATTGATTAATTTATCGATTTTAATGTTGACTTCATCTTGAAGACGAGGTGAGAGTCGTTGCTATTTTTATTTGATCACCATGACGTTAATGTTGATGGCCAATCTATGACATGCCTTGGATGGATTGACCCCAGGTATATCTTTGAAAGTTTATCCAAAAACGTCTCGATTCCTTTGTAAGAAATGAATGAGAGTATCCTTATCATGCGGGACCAGATTGGTACTGATAAATGTACCTCGGCTAGGTCTATCAATGTCTATGTATTCTGTAGGTTCTTCTGTTAAAGGCTGATCATCGATGTGACCAGCTTTCTGTTATTCTTCTGTGGAAGGTTGATCATCGATGAGACTAACTTTCTATAATTGTTATGCAGTGTATCTATATGATGTATCTAGAACAACAAAGACTTTCCTTGATTTCTAAGATGCAATCATTATGTTTGAAGCGAAGTGCCTGATTATAGGTGGAAGCGATTGCTTTCATGTTGTATATCCAGTAGTCGCCCATAATCCTAAGATAATGAGATTTGGCGTTGATGATGTAGAATATGGCGTCGATTGTGGCTGGTCCAGCGGTGATAGGTAAGAATATCTTGCCTATTCTTCTTTAGAACCTTTAATTCACCGATATCGGTGTCGCTTGGAATGACTTGATCGGCTAACCCCATCTGGTCGATGGTGCTCTGAAAGAGAATCTCAATACCGCTTCTAGTATCGATCATCATTGTATGCATGACAAAGTTCTTCATCTTAGCATATATTACTAATGCATGATGTGTAGAAATTTACATGGCTGATGTCGCAATCTTCGAAGGAAATCCCAAGCCAGCGATTGCTCGTCGTCTGTCTTGAAGTTGGCTTCTTTATCTTGAGTGTGTGAGATCGCAACATTAATAATCTCCCTGCGCTTGAATCTATAAGAGTTGTTTTGTTGAATCTCAATCATGTTATTGTGCTACATATGGTACATATATTTCACCTCAGCCTGATCTTCGATCTGGACTACTTCGAGCTGCGTCTTGTAGCTTCCATTCTTGTATGATTCCAGATCGATAATATATTCATACATTCTCCCATCTTTGAAGATAAATTCTAGCAACCTCTGTAAAGTACAATAGTTGCCAGTAACATGATTATTTACCTTATGATACATGTAGTACGGTTTGCCTTCGATTGGTTCCAGTGGTTGAGATTGATGGTAGAACTTATCCTTTGAAAGAATTGGAAAAATTGTGGAGATTCAGACGTTTAACTGGGGAGGACTGGCTTGGGTAATAAATTGTCTTTCTGAGGTTTGCCAGTGTTTGTCTTGAAACGCTTTTGATCACCCTGATCCTCATTCGTTTTCGTTTCGTTATGTAGTTGGACCTTTAAAGATTAGGACGGATTTATATATTTATGCCTTTCGGACATCATCCTTTCCAGTCGTCGACATACCCATTAACTTTGGTGATCATATCCTCCAAGGTCACGGGTTTGTTTAAGAAGAGGTACTTCTTGGCTTTGCAGTCGAGCTGGAGTGCGTTGGTAAAAGAAGTAACAATTATTTTATAATCGAGATTATTTACTTTTCACGCGAGCTCCAATACTTCTTTGCAAAGGCCTCAAGCTTCTCCTTTTGGTTGCTTATTCTGATAAGAAAATAAATTCTCCTCTTTGATTTTGTTGTGAGCATACGCCTTGATGATTGTTTATATAGCTAATCGAATGTGAGGATAGAATCTTCTGGTAGAGAGTGAAACCATCAGAGTAGTTTTCACTGTAGACTTGTTACGAACAGATGACATAAAATAGGTTGAGATTGGAGTTTAACCCCAATGAATCACAGTACCGTTGAATGTGCACTCCTTTGGATCAATGCCCTTGTACTTACATATTTTTGGAGTATGGAAACCTTTTGGTTCTTCCATATCGAATAAATCTTTGTCAATCAGACTACCTTGCAACTTGGTAAGATCGTCTTTATTGCCGAGAACTTGTGCTTCAATAAACTCTGATTCATTAATTCATATGCTCTTGTGTGACGTACTGACGTATGCCTGCATGACTTGGCGAGGTGATTAAGGATTATGAGTGTCAGTGCCCTCACTCAAGTGATCACATGCTGGAATCCTACGTGGAGGCCGCTGCTCTTTCTCTTGACGCTTGGAAGGTCGGAGACCTTTGCTGATATCGGACTGAACTTTGCCGCCCAAATAAATAGAAGGTTGAAGCTCGTGCTGAGCATTTGGGAAATAGCTTTGCTGGTGGCTCCTCGAGGTCTAACCTTTATGGTACAGAAATTTGGGAGTGCTACAGAACTTAATCACGATCTCTGTTTGGAAAGCCTATTGAGTATCCTACAAAGCTTATACTATAGTCTACATGGTTGTCATCCGTTCTTCATGTCGTTTGAATGCTGTCAAACGAGCTTGCCGCTCAGTTTCAAGCTATTTGTCGCAGAGCTCTCGATCAAAAGTTAACTGACGCTTGAGCTCATTACATTCTCTTTGTTCAGCGTGGAGATTCGCCTATAGTTCTGTAATCTGTTCTAGCTCAACTAAATGATCGAGCTGGATTCCTTTTGCTGGTCGCTTGGAAGTGACCATGATTGAGATGTAGAGTAGAGTAAATGTATGCCTTAGGATATCATGGAAATACCTTCTTTCCCACAGACGGTGTTAAATGTAATGGTCTAATTCTATAGCTCGAAATGGCTTGAAATTAGCTCTTACACCAAACATACCTGTGACAAAAACTAATGTAAAGCAAGAAATGACACGGGTAATTTAGCGTAGAAAAATTATGAATAGGTAAAAAGTCACGACCTAGAGTTGAAGATTTTAGTAACAGTAACTTCTATTGCTTGAGGTTGATGTCTTATTACAAGTGATCTCTCGAACTAGAAATACTTGATCTTGTAAATAAGAATTTTGTGGTATTCGAAATCTAGAAATTCTTGTGTTAGAGTCTAGAAAATTTGGTTTTTCTTGGTCCCTGTCTCTTCTGGAACTTTTTTTTATATATACCTTACCCGCAGGTCGTTATCGTGCTGAAGCACATTCTTCGAATAATAAGGTTAGTGGTAGTTGACTATGTAACTGTTTAGTTCGCGGAAGGCATATATCTTTGAATTATTCATATTATTCTGTTGTGCTCGATCCACACTCTTTATCATTTCATTGTCTAGGGGAAATGTTGACTACTCATGTCACATTTGAAATGCGTAAGTCTAATATTGAGATAGTTGAATTTAGGTTAGGTCGAGGGATAGGTCCCTACAGGTCCCAACAAAAGTACAAATATCTTTTCATATAACATTTTGAAAGAGAGAGAGAGAGATATATTTCTCAATTAAAGCTTTTGAGCGAGATATTTTCTTCGTAAGCGAGATATCCAATAATTTTAAACTTTTCTCATGAGGTTTGATATGATTTAAATCAAATATATTTCAATTTGGAAACTTAAGTGTCAATTTTGAGATGTGTTTCGGTCTCTATCTCCTTTTCCTCTTATTTACTTGTTGGGCGCTGAGATATCCAATATTCTTTGAGCTTTTTCATAAGGCTCAATTTTGATACTTTGCTCTCAGTCTTTCTCTTATTTAGTCATACAAATGAAAATCAGCGTACAAATGAAAAAAATCATTCTTATATACTTGTTGCAACTTTAATAACCACAATCAATATTTACTTGTTGGGTGCATTATTTGAAACCATGGAAACAAGTGCTTGAACTAATGGTGGGGATTTGGGAATAATAAATTATGTACAAATAAATGTCATAATTGTAAACACATGATAATTTTTGTAGCTTAAAGTACTTTGCATGGAAATCAAGTGCTTGAACTAGTTATTTGATGTGACAAAAAAAGGTTTATCCTCTCACATTCTTATACATCTATCTCCCGTGAATATTTCATAAAATACTTTACATTGCATAAATAGTATAACTGTATCGAATGAGAAATGATATGTTTTTCCAAAATAGATGATAATTTTTCTAAGAACACATGACAATTTCTTTAAAACAAATAACAAGTGACAGTGTAGTAAAGTTTAATAACATATGACAAATCTAATTGTTTGAGGACAAAAGAGATCTCTCATCTTAATTTTAGTTAACCTCTCTATCTCTTATGACTATTTCATAAAATATTTTACATTAAAGAGTTATAATAATAGTATCGAATGAGAAATTACATGTATTACCAAAATAGATGATAATTTTTCCAAAGACACATGGCATTTTCTTTCAAAGAAATAACAAATGACATTGTCATAAAGTTCAAGAACATATGACAAATCAAGTTGTTTGAGGATTTATCCTCTTAATTTTTGTCAACCTCTCTATCTCTCGTGACTATTTCATAAAATACGTTACATTATTGAGCTATGATAATTGTATCGAATGACAAATGATATATTTTTCCGAAATAGATGATAATTTTTCCAAGAACACATGACAATTTCTTTAAAACAAATGACAAATGACAAATGACAGTGTCATAAAGTTCAATAACATATGATAAATCTAGTTGTTTGAGGACAAAAAAGATCTCTCCTCTTAATTTTGTCAACATCTTTATCTCTCGTGACTATTTCATAAAATACTTTATATTATAGAGTTATGATAACTGTATCGAATGACAATGATATGTTTTACCAAAATAGATGATAATTTTTCCAAAAACACATGACAATTTTTTTAAATAAATGACAAATAACAGTGTCGTAAAGTTGAATAATATATGAAAATTTTAGTTGTTTGAGGACACATAAGAAGATTGATCCTCTTAATTTTTTTCAATCTTTCTAATTTTTGTGACTATTTCATAAAATATTTTACATTATATAACTTTGATAACTGTATAGAATGACAAATGAAGTGTTTTTCCAAAACAGTTGATAATATTTTCAAGAACGCATGACAATTTCTTTTAAACAAATGACAAATGACAGTGTTGTAAAGTTTAATAACATATGGGAAATCTAGTTATTTGAGGACATAAAATAAGATATATCCTCTTAATTTCTGTCAACCTTTCTATCTCTCGTGACTATTTCATAAAATACTTTACATTACAGAGCTATGATAACTATATTATTAGAACTGGTGGTTCCATCTTAAAACCAATTGACAATGAGAGGAGTAACCCAAGTATAATATATTTTGAGGTCTAAGGCTCTATGTGCCCGATGTGGGACTATATATCTCAACATGCCCCTTCACGTGTAGCGTAGTTTTTTGAGCTTAACGCGTGGACAAATATATGGGTGACACAGATTAGCACGTGGGCCGTTAGGCTCGATATATAGAAAAAAGACCCGCTCTGATACCATATTATAATTGGAGGTTCCATCTCAATACCAATTGGCAATAAGAGTAGCCCCAGTATCTTATATTTTTAGGTTCAAGGGTCTATGTGCCTGATGTGGGACTATATATCTCAACATGTATCGAATGACAAATGATATGTTTTACCAAAGTTGATGATAATTTTTCCATAATACACGGCAATTTCTTTAAAATAATTGACAAATGACAGTATCGTAAAGTTTAATAAAATATGACAAATCTAGTTGTTTGAGGTGATAAAAGGAGGTCTTTCCTCACACTTTCTTTCGCCTCTCTATCTCTCATGACATATAAGATACTTTAATAAGAACAATTCAACAATCTTTATTAAAGATAAATTTAAGGTTACAATAATCACTCTCAAGCCCAAAGCTAAGAGAGAAATGTTGGTGATCAATCACTAAAAATCTAAGTGAAACTAAACAAATAGGTTTTTAAGGCCTATTTGGCAACTTATAAAAGACCAACCCAATTTTTTTGTATTTTTTTTCATTTGTTTAAAATCTTACCTACTTTTGTGACATTATTTATTACTAAAAGTCTTTGTCAATGATTAAATATAGGAATATAAAATATTAAAGTTACTTTTAAGAGGTAGGTAGTCAAAATTGGGAATAGTTGTGGGACCAGTATCGATTTGTTAATTTTAGTATCGATTTGGGAAGAGCCTCATTAAACTACTAGTTTTGGGAAGTTTACATCTTCGAGTATTTAAATTGGTAATTGCCGAAAACTAAATGACTTTATTACATTTTCAATGTATTAAATGCTATAATTAACAACCAATTATATTTTACCACATAGATCCCTTGTGGAGTATCCACTAAGGGTCCCCGTGCTGGATCGGCTCTCAAGAGAGAATAAATTATCCTTCTCTTGTGGAAAAAAATGCTCAATAGTGTAACCTAGGAGTCAATAGAATATCAATCCATGATTGTTGGTGGTGTCACTATAAACTACTAAACTTTGTCTCTCATCTTTCAGCCATACTTAGGGAAGACAGATTAATTAGTGTCTACGCCAATAGATTTCAATTATGGAACAAACTTGCTTGATCTAAAATACATCTGTTGAACCAATAAGATCGTGTTAGAACATAAAAGTCATTTTGTAAGGGCCTATTCTCAAACTTGATCTCACATAAGTTTGGATGTGGACCTCTGTATAAACAACTCGAATTCATAGCCACATGAGGTCATCAAAAGAAGTTGTTACAAGTAAGAAGAGTCAGACCGTTACACAACCATTATGAAGACTCGTCAAAACTATGATTGTAATGTTTGTCATTAAGAGATAATGGTCATAAAACGGTCATAATATGATACCTATAAATAGGACAAGGGAATAGCATATTAGAGACCGAGAATTCTATCTACAAAATCTATAAAAAAACTATTCAGGGCGTTCATTGTAATAGCTAGTCACTCAATCAATAAGATTAGTCGTTCTAAAATTCTCAAGAGAGGTTGTGGTTTTTACCTATTCAGAGGTTTCCACGCTAATTCTTGAATGATGGTAATTATTTGTTATTTCTAACGTTCTGATCATATTTGGTGTGAGATACTAAGTTCGAGGTATGAAATTAGGCTCTTACATCATTAAGATTTGGAAGGACATATCCCGAATAAGTTACGTGAGGCAATTAATTCTTGAGTTCCTTATTTTAGACCTTAATCTAACCTTTAATATATAATATTACATAAACGTCCCACCCGAATAAGTATATAATCATGATCCCTAATGTATTACTAATTGCAAAACCAACTTCAGATTTTAGAGATAGTAAAAATGGAAAAACTTCATACTCTTCTCTCATCTCAAGAAAACACCACTCTTTTAGCCACCAACCTTGTAACACTCTTTATGATCCTTATTGTCATCTTTGTCATCAACCGTGGACGTCGAAATTGGAGCAATGTACCACCTGGGCCCAAAGGATGGCCAATATTCGATTACCTTCCATACGTTACTAATTGCCTTCTCGAAGATCTTTTCCATCTCACGAAAACTCATGGCCCGCTTTTCAGTCTATGTATGGGCTAAAAGCCCGTTATTGTTGTGTCATCCCCTGAGGTGGCACGCGGGTTCCTTAAGGACATGATTTAATTTTTTCTAGCCGTATGATCACTGATGTGCGCGGTACATCGTTTATGATACAACCAGGGTCGGCCCTAGCTATAGGCTCAAGAGGTGAGCCGCCTAGGGCCTTCAATTTTTAACGTAAATTTAGGGCAAAAATTATAAGAATAAATACTAGTTTTTGCCATCTTTGCAAAATCAGACCCAGGGAACAGTAAATTGCGAAATCGATAATGGCAAGAGGAAAAACCATATTTGCCCCTACTAAAGTTCTAATATTACAACAGACAACCACCTCTTTTTGGCTCCACAAGTTCAAATGTCACATCCGGCCTAATAAAAAATTGTAAAAAATTCTTTAACTAATTTAAAACTATTATATCAAGCCACGTGTATGAGGAAGGCTGACATTATCACCATCTCATAAACTGCTTGTCATTTGTTATAGTACATTTGGTCCTACCTTTAAACATATTTATTATTTATAAGAAGGCAAACTCTTTCACCAATTCTGTTACTATTTCTCATCATTTAAGGTTACGTATCACCTGCGGTTCAAAGGAGTTAGTCTAGTTTTTGGAGCCAAAAGCAATCCCGATTCATCGAACAGTTTCTTCTTCTTACTCAACCACAAAAACCGTCTCGATTATTTGTCACAAACCGTCTGTGTGACTTTTGCCTAGTAAATGTTTGATTAAAGACTGGTACTCTATTCCTTGGGCATAGAGGAAATTAAGGTACTCTGTTCTGCTCAACTCGTGAAACAAATGATGGCAAATCGTCTGCGCGGCTGCTGCAAACCAGAATATATCATTTATTAAGTTCAACTCTAGCATTCTTTTAGACATCTATGTCATTTCTTAATAGCTTGTAGTCATTTATCTTATATAACTTTCCCATTTTTCCAGTCTTCTTTGTCATTTGTTTTATACATTTTTGCCATTTATTTCAAAAATATCAACTGCTTGAATATTAAAATAGGTTTCTAGGCTGTGGGCTCCGCAGGTAAGATGATGGGTTCCACTAGTTCGAATGTCACTTCATAATTAATAATAAAAAAAGTTCAAATTATTTACAAATATTATTATCACGCCATGTGTCCAATTTTTATCGTTCCTCGATCTACACGTGCCCTTATAATTTCGGGACGTGTAAGGCACAACCTGTCACCATTACATGCATTTCTTGCCATTCGTTGAAACCAATTTGTCATGCGTTAAACCATCAGTTATATTGGTTAATGCAGATTTTGTCACCATCAATTTTATTATTTGGCATTTGTTTATTGTTCTCCAGGGTTAGGTAAAGAGTGCGATTCACACAAGTTCGTTTAGCTTTTGGCGCCAAAAACCATTCCTATTCCTCAAATACTCTCTTCCTGCATGACCAGTGTAAAGCTGTAAAAATCATCCCATTTCTATAAATCGTGTGTATGATTGACGAACGTAAAAACCGTCCTAGTCGTACAAACCATTATCTCAAAAATCATTGGCAAATCATCTCTGTGTTTATGCAATTTCAGTGTTATATAAGTGGTAAATCATCTGTCACTACTGCCTACCAGGTATTTGATCAAAGTCTATTTTTTCTTCTTCTTCCACAATGAAGTCTGATAAACAAGTAAATAAACAAGTTGATGTAGAAAACCAAACACAGGAGGGTAGAGCCAAGAAGGCCACCTCCAATGCTAAAAATTCTACCTCTCAGTGTACAGGTTGGGACTTTATAAAATATTTGTAGCTCTGCCTGAAGAGAAGAAGGGTGCTTTTCGTGCAACCTTCTTTGCACCCTTACTACTGATTGATCCAATAGTGACGATGTCGACGTTGGTTGTAGATATATTCGATCGTCATCTCGGTGATATGAAGTTCCAATTTGGGGAGACGATAATTTAGATGAAGCCCATTCATGTTTGCCTGATTTTGGGGTTACGTGTCTCGCCTATTGCAAAGGAGTTCTTATTTGTTGATCCTGAGTATATGGCGAATTTAAGGAGGTGATTCCCTAAGAAGAAGAATACATATGGGTTGAAGGAAATTGATGATGCTTTAAAACATGCAAAATTAGAAAGACATCAGGGTAAGCCTCTAATTTGTCATTTGTGTTGTATTCTTTATTATAGTCATTCATTGTATTTCTCACCCCTCCAATATTTGTATTGTATTTGCCATTTTTGGCCCAATATATTTTAAGGTTCTTATCATTACATTATATTATTTCATTTTGTAGAAGATGTTCTTCGATTAAATTTGTTAAAAATTATATTATCCTTTCTCCTCCCGAACAAGAGGAAAAACATTTGGGCGAAGTATGTTAATCTGGTAGATGATCTACAGTGGTTCAACAGATTTCCCTGGGGTGAGCAAGTCTATAATTTCTTGTGGAGGCCAATAGTGGAGTTTGCCAAATATCGATCGGCCGCTGATAAAAAATTAGATAAAACTTTATCACTCCACGGATGTACCTGGGTATTGATGATATAGCTTTTCCTTTCTATTCCCAGCCTGAAGTTTCTAAGAATTGAGGAATCCATACATTTGTTCCCTAAGCTACAGGGATGGAGGATGACATCCTTTAAGCGTCGCCAAATTATGACGTTTAAAAAGTTTTTTGCTAACCCCGATTTGCTGGTAATAGCTATGAAGCCCTCTGAGACTGACATGCAGCAAGACCTTGTGCAAGAGGCCATGGTAATCTACCATTCTTTGTATGATCTTGATTCATTTTATTGCTTATTTGTTATTTAATTTAGATTTCCTATAATTTTATTTGTTAATTTTGTCATTTTATATTCCCTTCTTGACATTTGCTTAATTTTTTTGTCATTTGTTGTATGCCTATTATCATTGTTAGAGTATTTTCTGTCATTTCTATGTTTCCCTTTATTATCCTCATCTGTTTGAATATTTCAGAAATATCAAATTGAACCACCTGCAATCGGTGCACCTACAGTTGGTACACCTGCAGTCGTTGCACCTACAATAGGTAGCAGTTCTTCTGCCACTGAGATCAGAGCTGTAGTAGTTAGGGTATGCTCCCGGTTGGAGGAGTATGGCAAAATGTTGCATAACCATGGTAAAATGTTGGAACAAATTTCGATGTCTACTGTGGGAAACAGTACTCTACCACTTGGAGATACTCCACTCCTTGGGCAATACGAGTTCTCTACTCCTGAGAAAACTACAAAATGCAAGCGAGATGGAGGTAATGAGAAAGAGGATGGGAAAAGGAAGAAGGCGGAGCCGAGAATAATAAAAGGTAAGGGAGAATGGCAAAAGAAGGCAAAAGAAGCTGATATGCCTAACAAGAAGAAAAAGGTTGAAGGCCCGAAGAAAGAAGCTTTTGCTGGTGAACAATTTGATCTTGTCCCACTGATCCCATTGAAATGCTTAATCCCCAAGATCCCCAAGAAGGGCTTGGCTAATAGAGTGCCAAGGAAGAGACAGGTGCAATTCTCAGAACTTCAGAATATTTAATCAACTGCCAAAAATTTACTTCAGTAAGTTGCGCCTGGAGAGATATTGGAGGTGGCAAATGCTTTAATGGTAGATGATGATGTTGAAGTTGGGAGGGAAGAAAATTTCAATGCGATATCATCAGATTATGGTGCTGATCTTCTAAAGGTATCATCCGTTTTCTATTGCTTATCATTTATATGATTTTATTTGACATTTGTGTATTACATATTAGCATTTACTTAATGTAATTTTCCATTTCCTCAGATGTCTGTCATTTGTTCAGAATATTTTGGCATTTGTGAAGTTGTCTTTATCATTTTCTTTTCCAAAACTTTCACTTCTTCTGATGTCTTTGTTCATTTTATTTGTTGTATATGAAGTGGAAGAAGGGTGAAGAAAAAAATAATGATGATAAGAAAGATGTCGAGGAGAAAGTTAAATCTGAAGAAGAAGAAGTTTAAGAGGTATTTATTTATCTAAAATTTGTTTTGAGCTATTTACCATATTTGTTGCTACCCTGTTATTTGTTCATTTAATTTTACCATTCGTAGTATGTTTATCCTATTTTACAGATGGAAGAATCGAAGAATGGTGATGAGAAAGTTGATGATGTTGCTGATAAAGAGTATTCAGAACAACCAACTGTAGTTGTGTATTATACTGAAAAAAAAAATGTTTAACCTGACAATGAGGTATTTGCTGAACAAGAGAACTCATAACCTTTAGTTACCGGACTACAACTAATATTTGTTTGTATTGAACTATCCATAATAATATTAACCTCACCTATCCATACCATTTTTTTTAATTTGTTTCTTCTTTAACCTTTGTTGTACAGACTATGGTGGTTGCAGAGGTAGCAAGAACTGATATAGTATTCTTCAACCAGGTGGAAGTTGTTGGTAAAACTTATCCGGTAACTTATCATTTACTTCTTTTTCTTTACCATATCTTGTATCACTCTAATCATTTGTAGTATGTTTATTTACAGGCTAGTGCTGACCAAATAACTGCTGTATCTATCGAGGAACAGACTCTGGAGGTTGAAAAAATTAAAGATGATGCTAGTCAGGTAACTTATCATTTGTTTACTGGTAACTTCTCATTTTCTTTTATTTATTTTTCCATATCTTGTATGACTCTTATCATTTGTAGTCTGTTTATTTATAGACTAAAGAGAGTAAAGAGAAGGAGGAATAGAATATAGAGGAGGTGTTTGAAGGCAAGGATAATGATGATGAAAATTCACAGAATAAACCAGACCCTGAGCAAGTAATAAAACAAATGGCTGTTGACCAGACCAATGTATGAAGTACTTTTAAACCAAACAACTGGTTTATTACTCATTCTCATGTAATAAGCACATTTATATTTCATTTTCTTATTTCGACAACTCTGTTCCATCTTGTTTTAATGGAATCAGAAGTGGATGTCACCTTAAAGAAGAGGCATATAATAAATGAGGAAGAAATTAATGTAAGTGCCTTCAATATGGCTTGTCGAATAAACCAATTGCATGCTCACCTTGACGTGCTTCTTCCGGGAGTGTTATTAGAATATTTTATTCAAAGACCCAACTCCCAGGATGAGAAAAACCAGGTGGACCAAGTCTGGTCATTGAGGAAAGATGATTTATCTCCTAAAGCTAAGAAGGACACCAGGAGTACCTATATGATGGTAGGTGAAAAAACTGTTTGCCTTAACACTCTCTACACCTTATATCTAAATTAATGGTTAGACAATGAGGTATTTATATCATTTATTTCATTTCCTCTGTAATTTGTACAGGAGTTTCTACCATTTGTTTTCAAATTGTCCATCCGTTATTCGATTGTACTTTATCATTAGTTTTGCCTTTATTGTCATTTGTAATATTGAACGTTATCATTTTTGTTATCTAATTTGTTATTTTCTTTTCCTGTTCAGGTCATTGATGTGTACATTAAAGCCCTGATTCAATATTTTGACACACAACATCGTGCCCGCCCAAAAAATGAAAGGATTATGCTGGCGGATATCTTTGCATGTCAATATATTGGCAAGGCTTTCAATGTCTAGACTCGTAATATATCATCTCCAGAAGGAGTAGAACTGAAGAGGAAATCAATTTGGGAACAAATTACACCAATGCAATGAGATAATACATTTTCTAATTGCATCTATCGAGGAGATTTAAAAGTGGTCAATTCAAAATTAATACTGATTCCCTAGAATATCAATGACAGCCACTGGGTCCTTTGTGCTGTGTCCTGTAAGGCAAGAAAAATATGCACCTATGATTTAATAGTAGATTCAAAAATTGCAAATGCACGGAAAAAGAAGAAGTTATCTCCTAGACACTAGCTTATTGAAGATCAAATATCAGTGATCCTCCCAAAAATGTTGATATGGGGAGATCTTGCTCATCGTAGTAGGCCTCCTACTGGTTCAGAGGTAAAGAATTATGGTCTAAAATCCAAATGAACAACTCGTTTTAGGAAATGTCTAATACAACCAAATGGTAATGACTACGGGGTCTATATGCAAGTCTTTATAGACAATCTCCTAAGGGGAGTGAAATTTCTAGATCTGATAGACGGTAATGAATGCCGTTACGCAGTTGCTTATGATATATTGAGGCTGGGAGTTAGGCCGGAGGAGATTCAATTTTGAAACTTTAACATCCATTTTGTTGTATGTATAATTTATGTAATTTTGTAAAGTTATAACAAGTAATATCATTCATTTATAAAATATTTATCATTTGTTATATCTTCTTTGTCATTCGTATGTTACATATTTGTTAGAGTGGATAGCCTATATAGTTGGATTATTATTGATTTTTCCTTTCTTATGCATGATTTAGCATTTGTAATAATAGATTTGTCATTTGTAAGCAATAATATATCATTTGTTATATATGATTAGGCATTTGGTATGAGAGATTTGTCATTGGTTATCTATGAAATATCATTCGTTATATTTGATTTGGCATTAGTAATGTGAGATTTGTCATTTGTTATCCATGATATATCATTCGTTATATAAGATTAAGCATTTGTTATGAGAGATTTATCATTTGTTATCTATGATATATCATTCGTTATATATTATTTAACATTTATTATAAGGTATTTGTCATTTGTTATCTTAAAAATAATTATTCGTTATATATTATTTGTTTTAAAGATAGATAGTATTTGATATAAGTGAATAGTCGATTTGGTTCTTTAAACATTAGTATCATATCAGTATGATAGTAGACTTCATTTAAAGTTATAAAAATTATTTATCAAAAATTTGTCATTTATTACCTATTATTTATCATTTGTTAACCATTATTTGTCAGTTGTTAACAATCTATGGTCAATTTGGTCCTTTGATCATTAGTATCATGTCTGTATGATAGTAGATTTCATTTGAAGTTAAAAAAATTAGTTATCAATAATTTATCATTTGTTAACCATTATTTATCATTTGCTAGCAATCTATGGTCGATTTGGTTCTTTAAACATTTGTATCGTGTCTGTATGATAGTAGACTTCATTTGAAGTTATGAAAATTAGTTATCAAAAATTTGTCATTTGTTAGCCATTATTTGTCAGTTGTTAACCATTATTTGTTAGTTGTTAACAATCTATGGTCGATTTGGTTATTTAAACATTAGTATCGTGTCTGTATGATAGTAAACTTCATTTAAAGTTAAAAAAATTAGTTATCAAAAATTTATCATTTGTTAGCCATTATTTATCATTTACTAGCAATCTATGGCCGATTTAGTTTTCTGAACATTTGTATCGTGTCTGTATGATAGTAGACTTCATTTAAAGTTATAAAAATTAGTTATAAAAATTTGTCATTTGTTATAAAAAATTTGTCATTTGTTAGTCATTATTTGTCATTTGTTAACAATTTATGGTCGATTTGGTTATTTGAACATTAGTATCGTGTCTGTATGATAGTGGACTTCATTTGAAGTAAAAAAAATTAGTTATCAAAAATTTGTCATTTGTTAACCATTATTTGTCATTTACTAGCAATCTATGGTCGATTTGGTTCTTTGAACATTTGTATCGTGTCTGTATGATAGTAGACTTCATTTGAAGTTATAAAAATTAGTTTCAAATATTTACCATTTGTTATAAAAAATTTGTCATTTGTTAACCATTATTTGTTTGTTGTTAACAATCTATGGTCGATTTGGTTCTTTAAACATTAGTATCGTGTCTGTATGATAGTAAACTTCATTTGAAGTTAAAAAAATTAGTTATAAAAATTTTGTCATTTGTTAACTATTATTTGTCATTTGCTAGCAATCTATGGTCGATTTGGTTTTTTGAACATTTGTATCGTGTTTGTATGATGGTATACTTCATTTGAAGTTATAAAAACTAGTTTCAAAATTTTAAAACTAATTTTTATAACTTCAAATGAAGTCTACTATCATACAAACACGGTACAAATATTCAAATAACTAAATCGACCATAGATTGTTAGCAAATGACAAATTATTGCTAGCAAATAACAAATAATGATTAACAAATGACAAATTATTGATAATTTTTTTTAACTTCAAATGAAGTCCACTATCAAACAGAAACGATACACATATTCAAAGAACCAAATCGACCATAGATTGTTAACAAATGACATTTTTTTATAACAAATGACAAATTTTTAAAACTAATTTTTCTAACTTCAAATGAAGTCTACTATCATACAAACACGATACAAATGTTCAAATAGCCAAATCGACCATAGATTGTTAGCAAATGACAAATTATTGCAAGCAAATGACAAATAATGGGTAACAAATGATAAATTTTTGATAACTAATTTTTATAACATCAAATGAAGTCTACTATCATACTAATACGATACTAATGTTCAAAGAACCAAATCGACTATTCACTTATATCAAATGTTGTCTATCTTTAAAACAAATAATATATTACGAATGATTATTTTTATGATAACAAATGACAAATAATATATAACGAATGATATATCATAGATAACAAATGACAAATCTCACATAACAAATGCTTAATCTTATATAACGAATGATATATCATGGATAACAAATGACAAATCTCACATTACTAATGCCAAATCAAATATAACGAATGATATTTCATAGATAACAAATGATAAATATATTATAACAAATGCCTAATTAAATATAACAAATGATATTTTATAGATAACAAATGAAAATCATGGCAAATGTTGTCTACTATCATACAAATCATTGTCAACTAAAAATTATATCGAAACAAAACATAAATCAAAAGATTCAAAACTAAGTAAATTATATTCAACATTCAGCATTATCATTCATCAACATTCATCATCATAAAACCCCCAAAAAAAGTCCCCCCAAAAATGTCTGTTTCTAGGCTTCTTCCCAAAAAAATTCCCTCTAAAAAGTGAGCTACTAAAAAACCCTAATATAATCTCCTCCTCTTCTTATAAGGAGGAGGTTCATCATCTTCATCTTCATCATCCGCATCATCATCATCATCACCGCCACCACCCTCCAACAACTCCCAGTCTTCTTCGACGTCGAAGTCCTCTTCGAGCATTCGCCCGAGGTGTAGTCGGCTGGTTGCTCCCCTTCATCATTATCACTATAGTCCGTTGTTGGGGGAGTTAATGGAAGGAAATCAGACATTGTTGAGAGTCTTGTGACTTGAGAGAGTGAGAGAGAAATTATGAAAGAAGATAAAGATGTTGAAGTGTTAAGACTTAGGGTTTCAATCTGACAAACGTCAATCGATGCGTCTCACCCTCTCTTCCCCTAGTAACTACTTTAGACACAGCTAAATCATTTATAACAAATAAAAAATCCTGTATATAAAAAGTCAAATCATAATTAGCAAATGACAACTTATAGATAACAAATCTCTTAAAATAAATGACAACAAATTTTTGATAACAAATGCCAAATAATATTTAACAAATGAAAATTCAATGATGACAAATGCCAAATCATAAATAAGAAATGAAAAATTAATTACAATCCAACTATACAGACTAGCCATTCTAATAAATATGTATTGTACGAATGACAAAGAAGGAATAACAAATGGGAAAAATTATATAAATTAATGATATTAATTGTGTATAACTCATTGGGCACAAATAAGTAAGAAACTTTCATTAGCTCGAATATTGTACAATTTTAAATTTACATTATAGTAATTTACGTCAATTTATGCACTCGGAGGTGGTGGCAGTGGTCGGTCTCCCCTACCACCACCACCGTCTCCTCCTCTGTAACCCCCACCACCCCACCCTCTCTTTCTATGATCCTACTCAGGGTATCGGCTAGACATCATTGGACGCATACCAGCTGCTTTATCCGCCGCTGTAATAGCATCCTCTGCCAAAAGACGCAGACCAATTCTCCTCCCCTGCTTCGAAGTTACCATATAGTGAAAGCGCTGTATTTGATAATTATCGTCATCCGCCTCTTCCACCTGTTCATACGTCATCCCATAGAAGGTAGGGCGCACTGGAATGGGAGTAGGAAATTCAAGGGACTGGGTCCCAATGTATCGAAGCCGCAGCTCTTGCATTTTTGTAAGAACCCTAGCCTCGTACACTTGACGTCTGGTGGTCACCATATTCTTCACGGTGTACTTTCCGAATAAGCCACATTAGTATTTAATGCTGAGTCAAATCCAAATGTCAGATTTAGTTCAATACAGTAGACAGTAGTATTTAATGCTGACGAAACCCATTGGAAATGGTGAAGGAACATTGGAAAAGTATTTGTTATTTAACGAAATATATGTCATTTGTTTTTTGGTCTTTGTCATTTACAATCCATAAATTGCATTATATTATTAAAATTCTATCATTTGTTATGTAATACTTAGCATTTGATCCTTAAAAGCTTAACATTTTAATGACAGAAATTAACATCACTAAAGATAAGGCCCATTACACTTCACTCCAATATATTTATCTACTTGTTACGATCTAAATTTTTTAACTTGGACAAAAAATCCTGTAGCATCTCCGCTCCGACCTTCGAGATCCTTAGTTGAGTGTAAGTTTCAGATGTAATAGTATCAAGGTTCTGATTGCTCCCTTGGCCAGAATTTGTGACGTCTTCTGCCGTTAATGATTGTGGCCTTTTAGAATTATCGGGCGTAGAGGATTCTCGAAACCAAGTTTTGAACTGACAATGGTATTGTGGGCAATGGTAGAGTCTCCTACCGGGCGGTTTAGAGACTCTGTAAATGTGACCACAATCACACCTTTTCACATTATCTACCCACGCTCATAAAACCACACTCACCAATTTTGAGAGCGTATTGACAGTACCTGCAGTTAGGGTTGAAGCTTGTACATGAGAGACGAAGATCACAATTTTTACCCTACCAACAAATAAGGGGATGCATCATTGGTAGGGAAGTATGTAATGCTTGAGAACTAGAAGAAAGTGTACAGGCTATGTAGTATAAAGTTATGACAAGCTATTTATAAAGAAATAAAAATTAGTACATGACGATGATACCCTTGGTCACAACAAATGTCATATCTCCGTCTTTAAAGCCGACAAATTCTTGCCTTTAGAGAAGATTTGACAAGTTATTCTTAAAGTCAACTTTGATTAGATTTTCAACAAGTTATCTAACCAAAACATCCACGTGGTTCCCGCCACTCTAAACACTAAGTCCTAAACCCTGCCATGTATGATTTAAAGTCCTAATTCGCCCAAGTATAAAAAACAAAAAAAAACCCTAAACTAAAGCTTTAACCCTCAACTCCTTAAAACTTCTCAAGAAATATCGCACTCCCACTCCACTCGATTTAGCCGTGCCTCTTCCAGTAAGTACCCCATAATATTGGTTTGAGGCGGTAGGGATTGAGGAAGATCAGGTTAACAAACGTTTATTCACGTTGAATTAAAATTTCCTAATAGAGAAGGGTATCACCGGTGAGAAGGCGCAGCTGCTGAAAAAATATTACGAAGAGTTCAAGGAGAAATTAGGAGAACTCGATAAAATGAATGAAGAACTGGATAAAATTATAAAAAAGAAAAGAGAGCGTTCTGAAGGGTTCAAGTTTCATATCCGCTTCTTGGAAAATCAGCTCTGCGCCCTAAAGTTAGACTGAGATAAGTACAAGAAATATATGAGGAGTCGGCCTGTAATATTAGCTGTCTCGAGCTGAAGATCATGGCTATGGAACGTGATCAAAATTCCTCAAGTGAGGAGTTGTGAACATTTGGGTTGTTTCTAGCTTTTTTTTTGTTATTATTGTTCGGATGTTTCCCTTGTATGAACATTTCTTTTGTTTTATTTCGGTTTTTCGCTAGGGAAGATCCATAAGATATAAATGATATAAGGGAACCAAACCAATGATAAAGACTCCTTTAACAATGGTAGATAAATGTTGAGCTTAACAAAACTGGTGATAACATTTAAACAGAGAAATGATATATTATGGCTAAACAATGAGAGGTCTGAAAAGATATAATGATATATAACTTAACAACAAATGCAAAATTATCTTCAACATATGAAAAATTGATGTGACAAGTAATGATAATTGATTAGACAACTCAGTTTAAATACTCATATTACTTACGTGTAGAATAAGAAACGACGACGCCGAACCAAGTAATAATAACTTTTACCCTATTCACTACTCTTCCCAATGCATTTAACTCCCCTTATAAAATTTTTAAGTTCAAATAAACTATTCTCAACTCTTCAACTATTCAAACTGTAAACTGTAAACTCTTTTCAACTTCGGAAGAAAAATGTCGTACTCCACTCGAGTTAGCCATGTCTCTTCGAACACTCCATACGATTAGTTTGAGTCGGCAGGGATGTAGGAAGATCAGCGTGACCAACGTCTCAACAAACTGAATAGACTATGCCTAATGGAGAAGGATGTCTCCGGTGAGAAAGCACAAATGCTGAAAGAGCATTACGAAGACTTCAGGGAGAAATTAGGAACGTTCGATCATATCCAGGATGAACTGCATCAAACTATAGCAAAGAGAGATCAGCATTTTGAAGAGTTCAAGTTCCATATGCGCTTCTTAGAAGATCAGCTTTGCACCATAAAGTTGGACCGGGATGAGCACAAGAAACTGTGCGAAGAGTCAGCTTCTAAGATTAGTTGTCTCGAGCAGAAGATCCAGGCTTTGGAGTGCGATATGGAATGCGCGGAACGTGATCAGGAAGAGTTGTGAACATTTCTTTTTTTGGTATTTAGTTTGTTCATTTGTTGTGGTAACTACTACTTTGCCTTTGTATGAATGAAAAGATGTTTTGTTTGGTGCTATTTTGTTTGCTTTTTGCTGTTAAGTAGTGGTTTTCATTTGGTATGTGGCAAACAAAACAATCATAGTTCTGTAAGAAAATAATGATGATATAGGGGAGTCAAGTTTAATGATGAACTTAACAAAACTGAAGATAAAAATTTGACGGACAATAAAAAATTCTTTGAGAACAAATGACAGTTATGAATAAAATAATGATATCATGGAAACAAACAAATGAGAAAGTATTCATATACAAATGATACTTCAGAAGCAAACAATGAGATCATACAAACAAACTAATGATATATTCTATGTGTACAAATGACAGTTCGGTGCTAAATAATTGTACAATGGAGGAAGACAAATAAAAATTTCTTTTTTAACAAATAACAGTTATATTTAGACAAATGATGAATTTTCTAGCACTGACGATAAAGATCATCCAAACAAATCATACATAGAGTACCCAAAATCATCAGTGCAAACAGATTGCAAGATCTTCATCTGGGATGACAGGTGGCTCAATGCTCATCATAAAAAACGGTGCCATTGTTGGACGTGTATTGCCATCGGATGGGATTGGTAGAAGCTTACAAGAATGACGATTGTGTCCATTTGTTTGACACCTACTGCAAAATCTTAGTTTGGTAACAAGACCAGATATTTTTTCCCTTCTCTTCCTTTCCATGCGGGGACGGCCAGCTCGAACTATTGGAATAGGAGTACGAACACGTGGATCAGTTTTTAAAATTTTCCACTGCCCAATTCCTCTTATAGGAATCCATTTAGGTTCTTAAACAGCCTTGTATGTATTATATGTATAGTACTTAGAGACACATGTAGTTGGATCAACATTAGCAAGACCCAGAGCGCGTACTCCGTATTCATAAGGTATACCCATTGTTTCCCACCAACGACAAGAACAAGTACCATCTTCAATATTTATAGAATCGGTTCTGCCATAACTAGTCATCTGAAAATGGTGACGTGATGTACGAACCTTGCAGGTTAGTGAATCTACAATTAACTTTCTACTCTCACAGTGATCCGTAGCCTATGGCGTTAAGCGAGCTTGACTCTTCTTTGCTTCCTCACTATACGTGTAGGACATTTCCGAATAGATTCTACACAATTCCTCAATAAACACATGGATCGGGAGATCTCTTACTTTCAAAATAACGTTATTCCAACTCTCGACATGATTTGTGTAAGCGATTCCCTATCTGAAAAAATGACAAACCATAGAAGCAAAATGCCAAATGAGCGTATACCGGCGACAAATGAGATCATACAACTGTAAAAGGAATAATAAAGAAATGATGAGAAATAATGGCAAAAAAATGACAAATAAGAATGTAAATGGAGTTACAATGACTATTGTTCATATAACAAATGATTAGTTGAGCAATACAGAGTGACAACGTACGTACCTACTCTTTGGAATGTATAGATTAGACCATGTTTCCTTGGGAATATCTAGTATGTATTGGAGACCCACTGGATATGCATTCCGAATATCATTCATATGTTTATCAAAATCAATGTTGGTTAGGGCCTCTGCTGCCATCCTAAATACGATCCTCATGCTTTCGAGGGTAGTTTTAATGTTGTTAGATATGTGAAAGGTGAAAAACGTATGGATTGTAAATGGAAACACCTTGGGTACAACATTAATAATTCCAGGGTTCCTGTCAGAGATAACGACAAATCTAGTGTCATAACCGTGAAAATTAGACCCAAACATCTCCAGGAAGTATGTCCAACTTTCGGTGGTCTCCGAGTCTGTTATCGAAAGCGCAAGTGGAAAAATATGATTACTTGGGTCAATGGCAATGACTGTTAGTAGAGTCCTACGATATCTCCCTTTTAAAAAAGTTTTGTCAATCACAACAACTGGTCTTAATAGTTTATAAGTTTTTTTTGGGGGTCCAAAACACCAAAAACACCTTGTGAATCTCTTATCCTTATAACTCGTAGTTTGTATGTCAAATACAAAATCCCGGCCAACCAACCTCACTTCCGCAAAGTAGCTCGTAAGTAGTTGGTATGCGTACTGAAAACTGCCACGCGTCTGAAATAATTGCGTAGATCAAATGAAATTGTAGAGCAGACAAATGACAGAGTATTTTACAAATGACTTGTATGGCAAGTACATATGAGAATAAATGATAAACAAGGTTGTACAAATGACTTTTATGGGAAAACAAATGACATATAAAGTGATGATACCTCAGCGTGGGCTTTTTCTTTCGCACGCCAGGCAAGATTGTATGTTACATCAATATTGTAATGAATTTGCATATCATCAATAATTCCGAAAGGTTTTTAGTTTGGGTCTTTTCGCAGTTTTTGCTTGATTATAGAAGCAACCCATCTACTAGATACTGCCTTATACGCATTCCCACCTTCAGTTTCTACTCGGATGCAAGTATGCATCGAGCAATAAGTACTTACTCTAAACATGGTAGAACCGACCAATCTTGTCGCATAAATTCGCCAAGAGCATTTATGACCTTTGCAACGTACCACGATTTTATATTCGTTGCTCAGAACGTGTTCGAGATTGAACTTGTTTACAAATGCATAAGCTCTTATGTGATTCTTGAGTTCAATCCTATCTCGATATAGATCACCAATGCTAAACTCTTTACTGAAGTCATAGGGATCCTCCGTGTACGTAACAGATTTGAACCGAAAATCCAGGAGATCTTTCACCTGTTCGGGCTGTGGCTCAAACCAAAACTCAGCTAAACAAATGAGAAATATTTAACTTAGCATGATAGAAATTGAATATGAAATGATAAAACAGAGCACACAAATGAAAAATTCTGCGAACTTACCTAAAGTTTTAGTTTGTCCAATGATAGGTTCGGGTTCAATTGAATGAGGAACATTAGTTAACATAGGTTCATTTGAAGGAGGAACATTAGTTAACACAGGTTCATTTGAGAGATGAATACCTAATTGAGGAATAAAAGCTTCATTTGAGAGGGGAACAGTAGTAGGTATAGTTTGAAAAAGTTAATTTGATTGAGAAACATTAGTTAACACAGGTTCATTTGAGAGGTAAACATTTGATTGAGGAATACTAGGTTCATTTGAGGGAGGAACATCAGTACGATAGTTTCAAAAGAATCATTTTCATCATCCTCAAAAGGTCCAAACCTGTGCGGATCAAGCCCTCTGCCGTTTGTTTCAGGGTAACCCCTGTATTCAGGTTTAGGATCAAGAAATGAGTTATGCCGCAAAGATCCCCCCGCTTTGGTGGTGGACAAGCCTCTACCTGAACCAGTATCTTTGGTGGTGGACAACCCTTTACCCGAAGAACAGAAATCAAAAATAAAGTTCTGGGAGTTCTGGGAAGGTACCCTAAGGTTATTAACAATTCATATGTGAAAGGGTGTGTCGGGATTGGTTTTATGCATTTTGATAATTACAGTAAAGTCCTGGACTGATGAAATTACGCATGCACAACCATGGATGAAGTTGTATAACTTACAGTCCTCGCGATGGATTTTGCTTGCTTCTTCAAGGAGTATAACAAAATCTTCGTATGACGAGTGCACTCTTAGTGAGGTAAGTTTTGTACTTCCTCCAACATAAGTAACGATTACGCCGATCTTTGGACGTACGATATCCCCACCAAAATGAGCAATGGTATAAAGTTAAACTCCATTCATCCCTGAAACAAATGATATAAATAAACAATTTTGGCGATAAAGTACCTGAAAACAAATGAGAAAGATGATATAAAACTGAACTCCAACAATCCCTCAAACAAATGATAGGAATTCTAAAATAATGATATCAATGAACAATTCCGATGATATAGTAGCAGAAGACAGATGATTAAAAAGTTGAAGAAAAATGATTATGTACGAATTGTATCATCTTGCATAACTTCTTTTCTTAAGATAAATATGACAAATTGTGATGCGGGTACACAGTTAGAGATGGTGGATACAAAGTTAGAAATGATATTTACTGAAATAATTTTAACGATTGGAGAGAAGGATAACAACAGTCTTTGGCAACGGGAATAACATATGATAACAACGATCTTTTCCTCCCAATGACCTCTGTATGAGGACTTTAGCGAATGCAGAGCGATAGTTGAAAGACTTGGCACATGAAGGAGACAAACAGTACATCAAGAAGAATCTGCTTTGATTTTTGTAGAAGCTTTGATTTTTAAGGTTGGTAGTATATTTAGGGGTAATCTTCCCTCTTATTATTGTTATGATTACTGTAGCTGATTAGACTACTCAACCACTCCAGTTGGATAGTTTCTCATTTTTCCTGCATTATTTATCATTTGTTATGCGATAACTTTGGCATTTGATGTGTAAATCTTTGTAATTGTTTTGGTATAGTTTTATCACTTGTTGAGTAATCTTTGGGAGTTGGTAGATTTATCACTGTAGCAGATTAGACTACCCATCAACATTTAATGTTTGAGAATAGGGTGGCAGCTAGGGGGTAGTAGGTGAGACCATTATCGATTTGTTAATTTTAGTATCTATTTGGAAGAAGCTTGCCAAAATATCGATTTTGCAAAGATGGCATAAACTAGTATTTATTCTCTTAATTTCCGCTCCTCCAAATGGTAAATTAATATATAAAAGGGCCCCCAAATTCATAAAAAAAAATTGTTGCTTTGTTGGTTTACAATAATCAACTCTCACCATAAGCTTAGAGGTTCAAACCCTCATCTTGTTTAAAAATTTCATCAAATTTTTACAACTAAATATGCCCTACCAAAAAAAAATTCTCGGGCGGGGGCTTCATTTTCAGACCTCACCTAAAGCCCCCTAAACCTCAGGGTTCAGCCCTGGATGTAACTACGGTTGTATTTGTACCCTACAGTGCAAGGTAGCGGTTGTTACGTAAGATTATAAAAATGAGGCCTTTTCAGGAGTTTGGTGCGTTGGCATTTGATGTGGTGTTCTTGCACATTCTCTCGACTGCCTGACTTTATTTAATTTCATAGACGCTATGATTTGCTGGGAATCATAAAGCTTGGTGGTAAGTCAAAGGTACTGCTTTGAGTGAGTAGAGCCAGTTTTCACCTAGAATCCTAAGATATTTAGATTCGGCATTGATTAGTACAAAGTTGACAAAGGCTGTCTCTGGTCCTGCTTGAACTCGTAAAGTGATTTTTCCCATTACTGGTTCTTTGGAGACATTGAAACCTGTGATTGTTGTAGTCGATGATTTAACTGAATCCCGGAGGCCAAACACCTCGATAACCCTTTTGAAAAGTACATCTGCAGTGATGTCTGTGTCGACAAGGACTGTATGGAAGTAGTCCTGCTCGACTTTTAGCATTATCACTAAAGGATCATCATATGAGTACTTAACGTGGATGGTAACGCGATCTTCGAAAGAAATGTAATAAAGATGTTTTGCTTTGTTGTATAGACAAAAGTAATTTTGTTGATTTCTCCGTAAAAGTCATTTTGTAGAATGATGTAATTTGATCATTCTTTTTACGCCTTTTCCCTTTCTCGATCATGTAAAGATGTCGAGCTTGGCCTTATCCCTGCTTATCTTCTTTTTTCTTTGTTTCTTCATCGACGAATTTTTGTATGTTGATAACATGCTCATAGAGTCGCCCTGCCAACATGATCCTATGAAAAATTCGTATTAGGGAATAATAGTTTTTTGTCTCATGATTGTGCATAATGTGGTATTGGCATAGGAGTTTGTTCTCTACGCTAGGGATCTTTTGACCTTCTATAAATAGTTTATATCCTCTCTCATTAGGTGCAGGATATTCGACAAGGTAGTGATCATGGGTGATAAGATTGGAATTGGTCTATCCATTTTTTCATCTCCACCTTTTATGTTATCATTTGGTTGCCCACGTCATTTGTACTTCCCGTTACTGGTTACCAGTTTCAAGACAGTTGAAGGAACAATGTTTGAGAAATGAATGACGAATGAGCTTTTCATTTTGTCATTCTTCGATCTTTCGAGTTCAATGTAGTTGTTGACCACGTCGATCATTTATGTGACCATTTTTGGTTTATCTAGGGTCAGCTCTTTTCAAACTTTAGAGTCGATATGGAAGGCAGAGGTGAAAGCAGGGACTACAATTTTTGGGTCGGAGTTCCTAATTTTTTTGTTTCTTGCAAGAAACGCTTGTAAAAATTTGCTAGGCTCTTTTGCTTCTGTAGCTTTAAAATGCCTGATGTGAGTTAGGGTCTATGAGCCCTGCTTATTGAGAAAATTTCAAAATGTGGAAGTTTTCAGGAATCGACATGTTCACAAATTAAGGAGAGATAAGGTTTGTCTTAATTCTATTCAAAGCGAATATTTGACTTGGATTGCTGGTATTAATGGCTTGAATTCGAGTATTTAGGTCATTCAATGTGACGAACTGCTGGGCTACACGGGGTGCCATGGCAGGTGTATGAGGGGTATAAAGTCTCCTTAACCCTCAGGGCCTAACCTTTCCCACATGTATAGGTCGCTAGGAGGGGGAGGTAGGGTTTGGTGACATTTTCTTCGACTTCCTTGGGTGGTCAAGACTGATGAAGTGAGTCTAAAGTGTCTCGATGCTCTGTCTGGATTCTTTGATCGGTTCCTTGAAGCCCAATTTTGCTCGTCCCGTGGGGGTTCATTGTCTCTGATGCCTTGGATCTAAATTTACTTTGGGTTGGGATTGTCAATCTTTGGCGAGTGGTGAGTCAATCTTGCTACATGCACATACTCACTATCTCTTTCTGATGGGTTCTACTCTGCTGCTCGAGGAATTTTCTTCGATCTTCACTTTTGACTTGGTGGGCATGTGTGTGAATTCTCTGATCTTTGAGCCGCTGTACTCTATCAGATTCCATTTGTTTCTGGAGTTCAAAGAATACATTCTGCAAGTTTATGGTTTCGGAAAAACTGTGGCTGGACTCTCCTCGATGTTCCTCTGAATGCTGGAGGCACTTCGGAGGTTCATGTTAGTCATGTTAGTGCTGAGGAAAATAAGGGTTTGGTAGCGAAAAGTGAATTTTTTCAACATTAAGCGCCAATTGTAATAATTAGTTTTCCGGTAGGTAAACTTCTAAAAGTTTATAGTAGCTTGAGGTTAATCAATTTCGATTGTTTTAGGTCTAAATCAAAAGGTCCATAAGCCTTTAAATTAATGGCCTATACTTAACCTAAATCAAGTCGATCGATTATCTAAAGTCAAACAAGCATATGAAAATTAAAGAACACAGACAAAGATTTTTAACCCTGTAGGAAACCTTTCTTAGGAGAAAAACTCACAGGTCGCTGTCGAATCACCCGACAGCTTAACAATCCACTATTTGAAATCGAATTACAAAAGTATGACTACGTACAGACTCGATAAACACATTCCGTGGTTATCTTTCTTCTAATCACGCTCCGTGTATTCAATTCCACATTCTCGCAACGCCTCGCTCCAATCTCCTGTCGAAGCCCCCAAAACTCAAATCGCTTAAGCTCTTCAAATCACAATTAGGATTTCTTGAACAAGGATGATTGATTCAAGAATTTAGAGGTTTAATTCTCTCTTGAATCACTCAAGAACAATCTCTCCTCACTCTAAAACTTAAGCCCTAGAAAAATAGGTTTTCTGAAAAGTTGAGTTCAAAAAAAAGGAAAAAATCTCTTTTATTAAAAAACTGAGTTTCACAATTCTTACTCGAATATTTTCTATTACATTCGAATATTTTTCTGTTGTCCACAAAAATCGACAGATAGAAAAATAATCAAAAATTGAAAAAATTTAAGCAGAAAAAAAATATTCGAATATTTTTATTCTGCCGAAAAATATTCGAGCAAGATATAAAATATTCGAATATTTTTCCTGTTTATCAAATAAACTCTGTTTTTTTCATAAAGTAGACATTTTTCATATTTTTCATTTTCCTTAGAATACTCAGGGATTGATATTCTAGAATGAAAATATAGAAACCCACTTACCTGTTCAGTGTCAGTCCAGCTGTAGTCGCTTCATGTACACTCACTGACGACGGATAACCACGAGATAGTGCCGACACCTATACTAGACACTAAATGAAACAAACTCCAAAATGGATGTTTCAATCTCCCCCTTTGGTTCATTTTGTGTCAAAACTAGAACTAGGTAAGAAAAAGAAAAAAATACACTCTATTTACTGACTCGCTCACTGAACATCCATCCACAAAGCAACTATCCTCTGTAATCCCTGCACACTAAAAAAGGTACATAACGTAACCATTCACATTCAAAAATAAGGAATCCAGAGTACAAAAATTACTTACCTGTTCAAAAGCATCTCTCCCCCTTTTTGACACAAAAGAACAAAGGGTAAGTAGGGCAATATTTGACAGACCAAAATATATATAACAGTAATGGTTGAAGAAAAAATCATGGAATATAGTGATCATAGAACTAAAGCTGAATAGAGAATCCATGAAACAAAAACTGTTAACACATAGCAAAGTCAAAAAGAGCACCAAAATTGAATAAACATGCCAAAAGAGCAAAGACAAAAAAAATCATCAAAAAGCACAGAGACGATCTAAGACCCCTCAACTGTATCTGCTGTGGGAGGATCACTCGGCGAGCCTCGCCCCCTATTGTTCAATGCGTCCACAGAGGCCTGAAGTCGATCTATATCAGTCTTGAAGGACTGAAATCAAGACTCTAACTGAGTTCTATCATATCAAAACGAGTCACTAGCATACCAACACTAAACTCCAGCCTACCAAGGCAAGACTGCATAGAGGTGATCATCGAAGCAAGATCAGGCGGGATCACTCTAGGAGAAGCAGCTGCAGGAACATCAGGCATAGAAGTAGTAGCAAGCCTGGAAGTAGATGGCCCAGCAGCTTGCCTAGCTGCACCATGTACAGCCTCAGTCTCTGAGTCCTCTGTACTCTCGTATGACTCAGACTCAACTCCGCTAGCATATGTTTCCTACTGTTTACCCAGTAACGAGAGTTAATCAACTCATTTCTCTCGTTCGCCACCTCATCATCACGAATCACATACCCCTTTAACGTCAAGAGCTGAGAGATAAACCTGCTGTATGGCAAAGTACGTGCTTGAAGAATTGGATTAGCCGTCAAAATCAACTCATGCATAATAATGTGTACCAAGTTCACATTGTGCCCCTTATGGATAATAAAGCCAAATACAACATATACCGCACCAGAACATTCTTATTCCCCACTTGGGGAATAATGTTCTTATGTGCTATCATGTGAAACAGACATATTGGGTAGGTCAGATTTTTGCGGCGAAGATACGAACCTTTCTTCTTTCCTGTAACAGAAACTCCTCCTCAATCTCCTACTTGGGAGGAAACCTATCAAGAACTGGAGGCCACTCAAAAAATGAAGCATTTGGAGAAAACAGGCTCATATAAACCAAAAGCATGCCGGATGTCATCCGAACTAATGTGAAGCTCAAACCATCTATGGAGACTCTGAAACTCTATCATTGCTCGTGTCCTGTACATCGTGGATAGAGGCATAAAAAAAGGAGGACCAATCGTGGATACACACGACATCTGGGGTCGTAAAATCCCCGTCCAACGACCATCAGTGAATATAGCAAACATCGGCTTGAGCTCGTAGTGGTGCAGACACAGATTTGCCTCATCAAGTGTTACCTCCTTATGATATTTTCTCAACTTAAAGGCTGACAATTTAGGGGATTTGGAATCATGTCATGGGTCCCCCCGTCATTGTCTCGTGTTCCCATACGAGACCCCCCAAGACCACTAGCTCTCCTCTTCGAGAGCCTAGAGGGTTAGCACGACTAGGCCCGGTCCTAGTGCCTCGAGTCATCTTACCTCGTTAGACGCACCACTCGAAGCAAGGAGAGGGACTGAATCCTCAGGTGTTTCGCCCTCCCAATATCAGAGAAGTCTTCCAGAAACCCAACAAACACACCAATCACCTGCAAGAAAAAACTATTCCACTTCCCAACCTAACAAACACGGTTAGGCAGGGAACCAATATCACAGAAACTTCCAACAACCAAACATTTCCGCAGCTACTCCAATATCACAGTAAATTTGATATTATAGGAACTTCAAAACAAATAACGCAAACCTCAATCACAAATTTACACAACACCAGGTAATCAGAAACCAAACAACTTAACCCAAATACTGCAAAAACAGTTACAACTGTCAAAACCAATGCACACCCCAATCAACCCAAAATCAATCCTACAATCCACTGCACATACGAACCAGACAATGCACACCCTAATCACAGTGGCAACCAAAAACAAAACAGTTTTAACAATTCCTCCAAAACCAAATTGAAACAACACTAGTCCTTCGCAAGCAAATAATATCCACACAATTCAATTGAGTACGGTGAATACAAGAGAGAGAGAGAGAGTGAAGAACCAACCTTGAAAGAGCGATGAAGGACCCAAAAACTAACCCTAAAATCACGACTGCGTCGACGAAAATCCTCGATTGGAGACCCAAAGTGTGAAATTAGCAAATGATTCGAGTAGGAGATCGATGAATAGCACATAAA